>CM021106.1:264847664-264968179 GCA_007115665.2 Sequoiadendron giganteum
ATTATTAAGGATTTACATGTTATTTCAAGGGGATTCTAAAATATTTGGAATGTAAATAGGAGATTTGGGTGAGGTTTTCAAATCATATGGTTTTAGCCATATTGAGTAAATTGTTTTGTATAAAAGGGGGAGATTTTTGGCTTGAGAATTAAGAAAGTCTACTCGGAGAAATAATTCCTTTGTGAGAGTTGAATTCTTTTTGAGAGGAAGAATTGCAAGGTGTTGTTATACACCAAAATTGTAAAAGTGAGAGAGATTGAGAGGAATTTTGTGCAGGTTTGGGAAGCTTGAATATTGTAAGAAGGCATCTTCAGGTGCTTGGCGATATTAATGAAAGTGGTCCAACATTGAGAAGCAGACCAGGAGATGTAGTCTTGATTGGACGAACTTCGTTATCAACTTGCGTTTGATTCTTCTATCTTCTGCCTTATTATTCTTCTATCTTCTGTCGTACATTCTTTCTAATTTCTTTTAAGTATTTTCAATTTCGCATTTAAGTTCAAATTACAAAATTTTAGTAATTAGTTAACTTAAGTTCTATAAAGGTTAATGAATCTAGTTTACATTTTCAATGGTTAAACAACATAACAATTCTGTCTGGATCAAGGAAAAACTGTAAGTAGGATTAATTTGCAAGTTATTTTGTAAACCTCTAATTATAGATCAAATTGGTATCAGAGCCCGTTTTGCAGGAAATTGCATAAGTGAATGTTAACCAGGTTGAAATTGAAGCAAGGAAAAGGTGCACTTACAGAGTTCAATCCTGAGATCAGGAAACGAAGGCCATCAAAAATGTCAGAAATGATAACTAAACATGAAGCTCCAGAGCTTGATCCGAAAGCTTTTCAACAAGCTTTTCTTGAGATGAAGTCAATGGTGGAAGTTATTTTCCAAAAGAGGCAAGAATGAATAAAGAAAAAGGAAGGCAAGGCTAGAAAGAAGGAAGAAGCTGAATCCTGATTGAAAGAAGACAATGGTAAAGGAGGGAGGTGGTCGTGACCCTCCTAAACCTCCATCCCCATCCTCTTCATCTTCTTCTCCTCTTCTTCTTCTTCATCTAACTCTTCTAAAAAGAAACAACCTGTGCAAACTAATTCACCTTTGTTAAAGCTTGATGTTAAATTTGAATTGCCAACTTATAATGGAGAACTACATGCAGAAAAACTTGATAATTGGATAAAACAAATTGAAGTTTATTGTAGAGTTCAGAATTTTACTAAGGATTCTCGAAAAATCCAATTAGCCACTCTTCGCCTAGGAGGCACAGCCTTAATCTGGTGGGAGAGCAGAACTCAGGAAGATCTTAGTCGATGTGGTAAAATTATTTCTTCTTGGTTTGAGTTTATAGCTGCATTAAAGAAAAAAATTTACACATTAGGACACATACAAAAAGCAATGATGAATTGGCAATCATTGAAGCAAGAGAAAGGACAAAGTGTGCAAGAATATACATAGGAGTTTAGGAAGAGGGATTTAATGTTGGGCATTCCTTTATACACGCAAGAAACTTTGTTAAAGTATATAGGTGGATTACGTGAGAATTTGAAACATACTATACTTATGTTTAATCTAACTAACATTGATGAAGTTAGTGTGCAAGCTATCCATTTGGAAACAAGCTCAAGGAATAGCCATGACAATTTGTTGATGAAATCAAGTAAGCACAATGAAAACAAGAAAGGGAAAGAGAAATCACAGCAAACCGCTATTGTAAAGAAAGAGGACGAGAAGCTATATTGCTCACATTGCAAGAAGAAAGGGCATGAAGATGCAAGATGTTGGAAACTGCATCCCGATCAGAAGCCAAAGTGGTTCAATGATCGAAAGGGTAAGCAGAAGTCCACAACGATCGTGCAAGACCTTGGTATGGAATCTGGTGATGAATCAAAGATTTCAATTGTGGGTTTGAAAGGTAAATCTTTTTTTGGTAATGATTCTTCCACTAATGTTTCATGTGCTTTTACTTCTAAAAGTCATGTTGTTCCTGAAGATAGCAAAATATGGGTCCCAGGTTAATCTAATTTCAGAAGAAATTGTTGAATAGTTGGGATTGAAAATAAAGCCACATAAAAAACCTTATCCATTAGGTTGGGTGTGCGATGATAAAAAAAATTCGAGTAACTAAGCAATGCAATTTAAGATTTGCAATAACATCTAAGTTTATAGATGAGGTTGAATTTGATGTGGTTCTACTTGATATATGTGGGATTGTTTTGGGTAGCCCATACTTGTATGATAGGAAAGCAATCTTCTATAGGGAACATAATCAGTATCACTTGTTTAAGGGAGAAATTGAATACACTATGCATTCTTGTTCAATTAAGATTGGTAAGTCTTTTGTGACAATGGGACATTTGAAAAGGGTAGTTAATGCAAGCAATAATTTGGCACTTATGTCAGTACCACAAGAAGTGTCATTGCATAAGAGCATGTCTAATTCTAAGGTTGTTCCAATTATGAAAGACAAGCATGATATTGGTATATTCTTTTTATCATCTGCAAATTCAGTTTTGTTATTCAGCCTTCTACTTTTCAGTAGTGTATGGTTGGTAGTGACAACATTGGATGTGGATATGTATATGGCTAATGTACTTAACAATATCAGTGCATTTTTGGTTGTTGTTATGATGAGTCAAGTGTTTAGAATTCCAGCAAGAAGGACAGATGATACTAGGCAAGTGGGGTGACATTTCCCTAGCTCAAATTGTACATAAAATAGACCTTTTGGAGGTCCAAAAGCTTCTCAATGGGGAGGAATGATCCAGGTGGATCCAAGAAACCTCAAAATTTCATAGTCTCAGAATCTCATGAAACTAGCTTCATTGCATAGATCTTGCCAACATGGTCCTGACGCAACTTGAACGGGCTCAAAAGGAGTCTGTATGTAGAAGTTATGCATAGTCAAAGGTCTGGTCAAATAGGCGACTTAGGGGGTCAAGAAAAAGGCATAAAATTGATTGTCTTGAAATGAGACAAAAATAACAACAAGTTATAGATCTCATCGTGCTGATTCTGGAACTATATTCGGTTTCGAAAATGGAGTTCGTATGAGCAAAATAGAGCCGGTCAAAGTTTGCAGACAAAAGGAGTTGACCAATCAAAATGATGATGTCAGCATGATGATGTGGCATGGTGACAAGGCAGGTGGATGACATGGACCAATCACAGATTGACACGTGTCATCCAATCAAGATTTTGTACAATGATGAGGCATCGACGTGGTCCAATCATAGGCTGAAACGTGGCAGACTTCGGTCAATCATCAATTGACAAGTGGCATCACCTAGGCTTGACATGTGGCATTGGCAGCTAAGTCAAAAATTCCATAAGGAGGTAGTGGGGGTCGAACCCCCAACCTCCTCCTTAATAATCCCTCCTCTCACCAGTGTGCCATGCACTATTCTTTAAATGATTTAAAGCGGCAGTTATTTTTGTTAAAGAACAAATTTAAATTATGTTTTAAAAATGGGCAGACGGGGTTGACCCTATGACCCCGCCGCTCCGAATGTGTTGTTCAACCATTACACCATTAATGGTGATGAATATTTAGCGAGATCAGGTCATTTTTAGCAATTAGCTATACCCGAAAATCCCCTAAAATTAAACCCTATTTAATCAAATAAACCTATTTGTAGATTGAAAGCCCGAGAAAAGATAAATTAAAAGGGCTAAAATGTTAAAGAAGATTATTAAGGATTTACATGTTATTTCAATGGGATTTTGAAATATTTGGAATGTAAATAGGAGATTTGGCTGAGATTTTCAAATCATATGGTTTTAGCCATATTGAGTAAATTGTTTTTTATAAAAGGGGGAGAGTTTTGGCTTGAGAATTAAGCAAGTCTACTTGGAGAAATAATTCCTTTGTGAGAGTTGAATTCTTTTTGAGAGGAAGAATTGCAAGGTGTTGTTATACACCAAAATTGTAAAAGTGAGAGAGATTGTGAGGAATTTTGTGTAGGTTTTGAAGCTTGAATATTGTAAGAAGGCATCTTCAGGTGCTTGGCGATATTAATAAAATTGGTCCAACATTGAAAAGCAGACCTAGAGATGTAGTCCTAATTGGACGAACTCTCTTATCAATTTGTTGTCCGATTCTTCTATCTTTTGTCTTATTATTCTTCTATCTCCTGTCTTACATTCTCTCTAATTTATTTCCAGTATTTTCAATTTGGCATTTAAGTTCTAATTACAACATTTTAGTAATTAGTTGATTTCATTAAGTTTTGTAAAGGATTAAGTGAACTTAGACTGTAATTTCAATGGTTAAACAACATAATCACACAATTCTATCTGGATCGGGAAAAAAAACTGTAATTAGGATTAATTTGCAAGTTATTTTGTAAACCTCTAATTACAGATCATCACCCAATCCAAAATCACTAAAAAAACTCTATGGAAAAGGTTATGAGATTATGAAGAAACTTGGCTATAGTGTACAAGGTTTTGGTTGCCACGAACAAGGTATCTACAGCCATATCAAGCCTCCTATGCAACCAGCACATCATGGTCTTGATTATTCTCCTCTAGTCAAAATCACCAAGCCTTCCCCTCCCATCAACACCATCCCAAATCACCATTCTCAACCAACCTTAGAAATTGATCCTTTGAAACCAACAAAAGACCCTTCACTTTAAGCCAATCTCATCTCGCAACCCACTCATAATTTTGATTTTACACACTGCTCTACAGAATTATACAAAATCTAAAAATCTCTAGCGCCTTGCGTAGATATGACATCATCTAATAAGCAAGGCACTTCTTTGTTGCACACCAAAGGAACACCTTCTACCCTTGACCAAGAGGGTATCTTTTTGAGACTCCTCCAAGATCACTTGATCTCCCGCCCTCCCAGAACTCGAAATAAATGTTCTAACAAACATTCCTTTGTTTATTACCTTTGATTTCATGGTCATTGCACTAATGCATGTAAGGCCTTGAGTAGAAAAATTCAGCATCTTAAGGTGTTAGGTGTTATTTCATCTATGGTTGCACCTACTTCCTCTAATTAATATTGATTTTTTCCCAACCTTACATTCCCTCAATCCCTTCGACTCACTCTTCTCCTGCACTATATGGGGGAAAGAGGTTAGTTATCCTTTTCCCTCATATGTCACTTGTCATTGTCTCTTTTGAATTTTCGTTATCCTTTCATGAACATACAAGAGCAATATTGGTATGTGGATGACATGTATTAAGTTGACGCATATGTGACATACACTCCTCTTCATGATGTAGCTTATTGGAAACATATGACTAAATATAGGGCTTTCCAAACAAGATCTCATGACCTCTTCTTCCTCTTCTACTTTAAATAAATTTCTCACAAAATGATGTGTATCAATTCCTTTAAAGTGAGGGCATACATCACCAATCACATTTCAGTACGCGATTCTCTTTCTCTTGCAATTCCTTCTCTTGAAAACATTACATACAATATTCCTCAAGTTGAGAGATTTGCATTTTTCCTTTTTTGCATACAAGATGAGCCCTTGCCTCTCTTGCATATAAGAGTACATTTTCACTTTTTCTCTCTTGGAAAAACTATGCATAATTTTCCCTAGGTTGAGACATCGCACAAAAAAACAAAAAAATCCCTTTGAACAAAATCATTTCAAATTTCACTTTCTTTTCTGGTGCCTTATCAATGTTATCACAAGGTATAACTTTGGTATGTTTTAAGTGGGAATCCCAACAAGCAACACAACTTTCCCCACAACCACCTTTGTGAGTACATACCAGTCGTTTGTATGTTTCTCACCTTCATTGGGACAACTCACCCTATGGATGACCTGATGTTTTGTGGCCCCAAAGTGAGTACATCTTTTCACCTTTCTCTTCATACTAATTCCTCATCATCGCACAATCATGCATCTCATTTTTTTACAATTCATTCACCCTTGAATGTGTCTTCCCGAGTTGATGTCTTTTTGACTTAGAATCTTTAATTCTTGGGGGCTTGACCACCTTCTTCTTCTTTTTCATTCTTCACCATATCCTTTGAGCTACTTTAGTTTGAGTTTGAAGAAATTTCATCCCCTCACTAAGTGGGGGCTAAATGTGTCACCAACAAGTGTATCCTTTGACACTTTTTTCTCATTTGGACCCTTGGCTATGGATTTTTGACCTTTTTTTAACCTCTTTTTACCCCTTTCCAAGCCTTTTCCTAAAGTGTTTTAAGGTGTTGTAAAACATTTTAATACTTTCCTTAGAATTCCATCACTTTATTAACCCTTTCTTATGTTATAATTACACACCAATACACATATAAGTCCTATTTTAGTGTGTTTTCATGAGACAATCATGACAAGCAATAATAAAAACACTTTAATTCCCAACAACTAATGAAAAATGCCTAGGTGGACTAGGTTTCCACCTTGACCTACCTAGTCCAATGTGGTATAAAATTTAAATTTAACTTAATATTCTTTCGGGATTTTGTCTTTAAAACCCTAAGATCAGCATGTATGGTGTTATTTCAGGAATTTTAGGGCATAAATTGTATAAATAAGCCTAAAACCCCTAATTCATCATATTATGCACCATTCAACTCATACTCCTCTCATCTCTCATCACTCCTTCTTAAGCAAGCTAGGGTTTGATCATTCCAAGTCAATAAGACATATTTTCTAAGGAATTCAAAGGTTGATTTCTGCAACGACACAATATTTCTCATCAATGGCAAGGGAAATCACTCCATTACTTCATGCTTCATTTTTCATTACATTATCTCTATTCACTTTGGTTTAGTTACCTAAAAGGGGTTTGACCAAGCCAAACCCCTAATCCCTAACAATCAACATTTTTCTCTCTTCTATGATATGTGTTTGTAGATTTATGTATATTGAAGACTTATTAAAGAACTCTCATTTCTTTCAAAGTCATACCATCCACCAAATGTAACTTTTAGGCCCAAACATCAAAGTTTCAAAAGCAGAAAACTGTGGAGAACAAGGGTACAAACCGAGGGCTTTTGTTTCCCCTCTCAAAATTTGAAAAATCTTGAAAAGCACTAAGTCACCAAAAATGGTGACCTAGTCCCATTGTATAGGCCTTTTTGTGATTGTCACATTTTCAAACACCTATTTGGCAGAAACGGGCTTCGAACCGGCTTTCGAGAATCTTGGACTAGGTCACCTAGATTGGCACAAGTGTCCCTTTCATCTTCCACAACATTTTCATCAACATTCTACACCTCCAATAGATCCTTCTTCTAATCCCAAGTGCACACATTATATCTCTTTCATTTCTATATAGTTTAGTGTACATTCTTAGATCATTTTGTATATATTTGCATATCATTATGTGTTTTCCAACACTTTGCATTTCAATAGCTTAGCATTAATTAATCATTGTGGTTTTAGTTTATTATATTTAGGGAACTCCACACACATCACACCCAATCCAACTCTTTGAATGAACCCTAATATGAAAAGGTATGAAAGAGAGTAATTCCCCCAAAGTTAGATTCTAGGTGAAAAACCCTAGAGGCTCATTGGGGAATCCTCTTTCTCCTCATCATTTTTGGTGGTTCAATGACTTTGGTTTGATCCAAATGACTTAAGATAATATTTTAGTTACCTTATCTTGGATAACATATTGAATATTTTAAGCCCATCCCAGATTCCTGAATATTTAGTAAAGGAGAGAGATGTAGGGGTATTTTGGATTCAGTTTTTAAATCTTTACAGAGGAGTATTTTTTCTCACATTATCCATTCTCTAAGGAGATTTGGGGCTATAATTAGAAATTATTCTCCAACTAGGGCATCCCTAGACTATTCCACTTCCATTTCCTTAGTATTACACAAAAAGTCTCTACATGTAGCTATGAATCTCCCTCATAATATGGCTAACCAAGCACCTATCCCTTTGGAAGTTTTTATTGGTTAGTTGACACTTGGAAATAATCTACATGATCTACCAAAATTATCAAAACAAAATTTACCCCTGTTTAAGGGTGATGGAAATATTTTTCCTGAAGAACACATTGATGCCTTCTTTGCAGACTACAGTGTGCTTGTGGTCTAAGAAGAAGATGTGGCAGTCATGATTTTGCTAGAATATTTGGTGGATGTTGTGGAATAGTGGTTATTCTAATTTCCACATGGATCAATTGATAATTGTACCACTATGATAAGTAAGTTTGAAGCTATAGTGTAGGAAAAACTATCCCTTTTTCACACTTAATGTAGGAATAATTAATAATAAAATGAGTTGAATGTTTCCTTAATTTAGTGTTGTAATTTCTTTCATATTCACATTAATTTTAGGTCTCTTTTAGATTAAATGGATTTAATTGTACCTTCTTTTTTTATGTTGTAACATGTACCTTTACACTTTCACATTAATCTAGGGCTTTATTAATTGATTAGATTTAATTTTCCTTAATTGGCCCCTTTAATTTAAATGCAAGCCTAATTACATAAAAAAATTGAGGGATAAAACCTAACATTCATAAGTTCCATCACACAACACTTAACTTTGGAAGATGTGTGTCCTAGGTAAGTGACCTATGACCCATTCGCCATAGGGTGAATGGGTCCTCACTTAGTTCTAGGACATTGATTTTGCATAATGTTTAACATTGTGTAATGTGTGTCCTAGGAAAGTGGCCTAGGACCCATTCACCCTATGGAATATGGGTCCTCACTTAGACCTAGGACCCCCCTTTGGATATTTTAATTATTTCCAATCTATAATTCAATGTTGGTTCATGGTATTTTAATTTTGGGAATTAATGTTAAGATTCATATAAATACAAGGTTATTTCACTATTTTGATCCTAGAATTTCAAGCTAAGATCCAAGAGTATTCAAATGAGAATTGTTAAGATAAAATCAAGAGAATTTCAAGGCATTTAGGGGAAAAATTATTGAAGATTATTACAGTAATCAAGATTCATTCATCATGTCAAATCAATCATATTCAAAGCATTATTGCTAATCAAGATTCATGATCAAGATCTACATTCATTGAGGCCACTTCATGCTATTTTGCAGATTTTTATCCAAGTTTCAATTAAGGTTTGGTGAGTTGTTACATTATTTTATTCATTCCAAGGTATAATTACCAAAATAGGGTTTGACCAAGGAAAACCCCCATTCCCTAACAACAATAGTTTTCTCTTTTTGATGTGTGATTGCAGATTTTAGGTTGAAGATCATTTGGAGAGAAAAATTAAAGAAAGTTGCAAAGTTTTCAAAGTTGTAAGAAAATTTATCAAATCACAAAAAATAATCTATAGGATTTATTTTTGTCTTTCCGATAGTGAACAAGAGGAATCTGGGAGTGTAGACCTAGCAAAATAAAACCTATAAACTGATATTTCTGAATCTTAGCCAAGACCCATTTTCCATAAGGTGAATGATTCCTTAGTGAGGTCTTAAAAAACATCTTTGGTGATAGGTACACAACATTTTACCCTTTCTAGATCTTCCTTTTGATTGTTAGTTGGGTTAGATTTTGGTATTGTTTCTCATTTTCATTTTGTACCACATCTTTGGAATGGAACTAGGAAAATATGTGCATTGTTATCAATCCCCTTCAACCAATCCAAAAAATATATTTTTTAGTGTTTCATTTTGGTGAACCTAATGTGAATCTAACACACAACCTTCTAATTTGGGAGTCCTCTTTCATCCTATATTTTGATATTCCACTCATTTGCATCTCTTTGCATTGAATTAGGTCTCATTTAGGGTTTCTAGTATGCATTTCATTTAAGGGTTCTAGGATTGCATATTTTGTATTATTCAATTATAAAGTATACAAAAAATCAGTCATATTGCATATCATTTACATATCATTTTATCATATCAAACATTCATTTGAAAATTGAAACAAAAAATTGCATATAAAACTAGTTTATCTAGGCTATAATTTTGTCACATTTTGCATTCGCATTCAATCCTAATTTCATAGGGAAATCAAACTAAAACTTGCTATAACAAGCCTGAATCTGAAAACCACTAAAAACACAGAAATATCTATAAATAATTGTTTCAAAACCCTCATCTAGAACCCAATCACCCTAGGGTGAATGAGTCCCTAATTAGGTCATATTTTGATTTTCCAGGCATTAAAATATTTATTTCTACATTTTTTTTTGGGTGATCCCACAATAGTGGTTTACAATTTTTGGCCAAACTAGACATTGAAATTATTATTTTTAACTAAATCTTCACATTCGGGCACCTATAGCAGCTAAACCATGAGCAATTTGAAGATGATGCAAACTAGAGTCTCGTCACATTTTTCTTGTAGATTCTAAAAATATTTTTTTCAAAATTTTTGGAATCAAATTGCACTTCTTTTTCCATCTCCCATGAAAACTATTTTTTTTTTTCCATGAAGGATAAAATTCTAATTCTTTTAAATTTTGATTTATAACTCTAATATCTAGTTATTCCACTTGGTTAGATAAGTTTTTATTGAATATTTTTTCTTTAATCAAGTTTTGAAGTCAAACCAATTACAATTCAAACATAGAGCAATTGTATAACGTGTAACATTTTTTTTAAATATTGAAATTCAATTTTTTTTTGTTGGATCAAGGACTTCAATATCTGGTGCACTCATATTTTTCAATTTTTTTTTGATAATCTGCTATTTTTCCACATTTACAAAACATAAACCTTCATTTTTGATGAAAAACTTATGTTTAATAAAACTAAATAAAGAAATACATAATAAAACCAAAACATATTAAAATTATATTCGTTGGATAGGTCATTATGAGGAATACCATAATCATTTGAAATAAATTTTAAATGAATTCATTTGATCCCCCAAAAGGTAAATTAGAAGTTATTTTTTATCAGCATTTTGATAGGTGTAAAGGAGACTCATTATAGGTATGGTTTAAAACCAACAAGGTTCTATCCAAGGGGGTTTGATCTAAGGTGGTTTGATATAACCCTCTTCAATTGGAATCTTTAAAATGAAACTTTTTAAGGCTTAAATAATTATATTTTCTAAAAATATGTGATTTCAACAAAAAAATAGTTCCTCTTAGAAATTGTAAACCAGCTTTGTGGATCACCTGTTTGTTTCTTTCAAATTTATTTTATTATTAGCAGAATTTATATTTCATCAATTTCAACATATCTAGTTTAATCTGGTAAAGTTGTTGCATTGTGTGATTTCAAAATTGCATTTACAATATTCCTTTTTTAGATTTTTGCATAGTATAATAAGAAAATTACCTTGTCTAGAATCTAAAAATTGCATTTACACATTGCATTTTTGGTCACTACATTGCACTTTACCCTCTTTCCATTTTGAATGTGTACACTAAGTTTATGAAATCTTGTATGATCTTTACAACTTGGTTTCATGTTAGCAATACTGTTGTGAGATGTAGTTCAAGACTCATGTCATCCCGCGATACATCATTCACCATGGATCTTGGGTTTTCTAACTCTCTTTCTAATAGTGTTGATAATCAACCCCCTATGGATCATAGGACACATACCTCATTTCCCATGACTTCCTTACCTAGAACCAATATCCATGATGTTAATAATAGCATCCCTACCATGACTAGTTGTACTCAAGCTTTGCAATATACCCAAAGCCAAGGTGGAACTTCAATTCCTCCTTCTACAATACCCATTTACATTCCTACATACACTATTACTTATGTTACTGCAACCATTCAGCCTACTCTCAATGTCAACACTTCTTTAGGTATTTCCACAAGGAATCCTTCTAGCTTTGTGCATTCACATACAATATCTCCTCAACCATCCTCCCTCACAAACTTACAATTATCTTCTTCTTTGGAAACATACACCACTCCACCTTATTCCCATCCATCTTATAGTACCAACAATGATCTCATCATTAATACACTTTTGCAAAACATGGTATCCCTTCAACAATAAATCACTACCCTAAATGAAAACAATAATGGTAAACCTTCACAATACATAAAAACCAATCCATTATCCTTGGAGATATTGAGAACACAAATGCCACAAGGCATAAAAGTTCTTAGATTTGAGAAATATGATGGGAAAGGAGATCTTGTTAGCCATGTTTCTACTTATTTAGTCCTATGTAGTGATTTCATCTTTGAAGATAACCTCTTGGCTAAACTCTTCCCTAAATCCTTGAAGGATACTTCTTTAGAGTGGTTTTCCTCTTTACCAAATAATTCAATGGGTTCATTTAATGATATGTTTGATGCCTTTTACAACCACTTCCACATTCACATGGGTCCTAAAGTGACCCTAGCTAACTTAGTGACATATAAACAAAAGGATGATGACAAAGTCACTAATTTCATAGTATGATATGAAATTCTTTATAAAAAAATAAACATTAAGATTTATAATGCTAACCTTCAAAAAATGTTTATTTCTAATTTACAAAATGAAATCCAAACCCAAATCAAGATGTTGAAATTCCCACCCTTCACATAGTTATGTATAACCCTTCATGATTACAAAAAATTTCTAATACCCCTCCATTTTGTTTCCTGTTCAGACTGATTTTATGCTTTGTTTTGGTTTTGGCTACTATGATACTTGGAATAATTTATTATGTATGATTTTGATTGCTACTTATAGAGTGACAAACTATTATGTGGTGTGATGTGGTTTATTTGATGTTTTATTTACATGCTTTAATTGGTGTAATGATGTTAGTTGATATAACATGTGAGTTCAAATGAGATTATTGAGTAGGATGGAAATGTCAGTTTTGATGAGTGTATTGGTGAAGGGGACGGGATCGCATCACTCGCTTGCGACTGCCCTATGATTCTATGATTTCCTCTTCACTGTGTGTATTTTATGTTGCTTATATATATATGATGTTGGATACTTTGTTTTCAGGTTTGCAAGTACATAACATCGATTCCACTTGGTTTCGTAGGTTTGAGTCCGTCAATCCAACGGTTAAATTGAATGGGAGATAGTAGCTAGGTAACTTGTGTCAATTCTACACCCTAGCCATAGTGTGTCATTAGTCCTGTTTGTTGAGTCGTTGATTTCCATGTTTTTATGTTATTTTATTCTGAGGGGTTCTTGATTATGAAATTAATATTTAGGATTATTGCTTTTTTTAATGTTGTTATTTGTTTAAATTAAAATTGAAATTATGGATAGAAGTTTATATTTAAATTAATTAATAAAATTAAATTAAATTAAATTAAATTTATTTAATTAATTAAATTTCATCCCATGGGTTGAATTTATTTCTTAAATAATTAAAATTAATTAATTAAGTTTTATGTTGAGAAAATTAAAGGAAAGAAAATAATATAATTCGTTTTTGAATTTAATTTTATTTGGTGGAAATTAGTTTCAATTTTGGAATTAATTTATTATTTAGAATTATTAAAACTAAAATTAATATTAGATTTGGTTGTTGAAGATATTTCAATTATGCCAGCATGTGTGAGTTAAATTAATTAAAGAGTTTGTTGAAAATTAATTGATAGAGAGAATTTTGGAGAGAGGAAAGCTTCTTCACGGGTGTGAGGATATTTGTTTGAGAGGAGGATATTTTTGGAAAAATACACAGAGGTTTTGGTTTTGGGAAATTCTTGGCTGTAGAATTGTATTGGAGTTGTTCTAGTAATTTTTTCTATGATTGTTGGTTACTTTCCTGGTTAGAATCACTAGAATTGTTGGATAGAAGTTGTGGAAGTTTTGGAGGAGGCTCTGCATCAAATTTTATATTACCTGAAGCTTCTTGACTCAGGTTTTCTTCTGTGATATTTTATTGTTCTTTAGTTACATTAAAATTTTAGTGATTAAATGATCGTTTGTTAAATCTATTTAGGAAAATAATTTGTTATTAGAAGAAAGAAAAAACAAAACAAAAAAAAATAAAACCTTTTGTTTTTCCCGTGAAGTTTTATTTTAGTGAAATTATTAAATCACTATTAGGAATTAATTTATTTGAGGAAATTGATAGTTTCATTATTAAATCAAACTTAGAGGTAGAACAACACTTAGAATTGTTTTAGAAAATTTCAATCACTATAGAAAAATGAATTTATTTTTAAAACCTCTATAGAAATTGTGGTGGAAAAACCTAGAGGATTTTCTTGTTGAAAGTTTCTGGAAAATAACTTAGATCCTTCTTAGTTTTCTTGTTCTTTTATTTTTTTATGAAATTGAGAAAATTGGTTAAAATATTTAGTTTTAAACCTCTGTAAATTTTGGATTGTTCTCTCGAAAAATTTCATATTTTCACCTATAGGTGAATGTTTCAAAATAATTTCTTCAATTGTTTTCCTGGTTGAAATATATATATATATTCATTTGTAAAATATATAATAATCATCATACGACGATACCCCACCTATGTTTTCTTTGGAGTCGAGTCTGTTTGTTGTTTTATTTTAAGCGAATTCATGTCATTGTGGTTAACTGAATTTTATTTCATTGTTTATTTTGTACATAGGTTATGGGGGATGTGTTGCCTAGGAGGTAGCACACCCACCCTATTGGGGGACATGCTGCCCCATAGGGAGTGCTTCCTCCCCTTCATTGACCAGCAGTTAGTTGTACTGTAAGTACAGTCTATCATACTCTGTGGAAAGTTGTGGTAGAAGGTACTTTGCTCCACCTGCCCTCCGATAAAACTCAGAATTCAAGGCTCGACTTTTGTTAATTTTAAATTTATATAATATGTATTAATATTATATACTATATAAATATATATATATATAATATGTTTAATATATATATATATATTTATATATTATATGTGTATATATTTTCTGAGAATTTTTAATGTGGTTTTATTTTGTTTTTAAATAAAACAATTTGGTATTTTTAAAAATAATAATAGATATATTTATTGTATATATATTTATCTATATATAGTTAGATATATTAATATATATTTAAAGTATATATGGTACATGCATACACATTTGAGTGAATAATTAATATTTTATCTTATTTTAATTTGATGCATGCGATTTAGTATTGAATCAAAATTTTAAAAGAAATGATTTGTCTGCATGGATAAACTGATGGAGAAAAGATATTTTATATAAATGGAAGAATTACATATTTTAAATGGAAAACTAAAAGAATTATCTTGCATGGGTTTATGTTGCCTTTAAAAGTAGTCAAATTTTTTGTTTTGATAAAATTGGAATTTTCCCTTCTCTGTAATTGTAAAGGAAATTAATCTATTTTATTTAATTATTTGGTTAAGGAAATTGGTTATTTATTGTGAAAATTATTAGAAAGGGAAATGGATTTAATATATCCAAAAATATCTTATTTCCTTGCCATTGTTGCTTCTTATTATTTTTCCTTATGTTCATGATTGAGGAAAAAGGGTTATTTGAGTTTTTAGTTTGTAAGTCTTCCAGAGGTTGAGGATTGTCAATTTATTGATCAAATATTTGTATTTCCCTTGGGTGGTGTGTTATGTGATTGGTTTCCTCCAAGTGTTTGGTGTGAGTTTCTTTATATGTTGCCTCCTAGAGTTGGAGAGATTGCATTGTCTATTTTGTAAGCACTAGAGTTACCCTTGGAGTATAGTTTTGTATAGTATGTTGTCAAGTACAAGAGTGGATTTTGTTAGGTGCCAAAGCCCAAAGAGGTAAACTAGGTAACCTTGAGAGGTGATTTAATCAAGTGATAACTAGATTAATGTACTTAGATGATTAGGAAGTGTTACACACTAATCAAGATAATTTAGCCTCACTCATAGACAGAGGGCTCGTTTAGTCTTGGGATGAGTGGGAAGGCCTAGAACGGCAAGGTCAACTATCTTGTCCTTACAAGAGGTATTCAATTCTGCATGAGTAAGAATGAGGGTCGAGATTCAGTAGAGGTATCTAGGATTATCAGAGCCTACGAAGAATGGTCAAAGGAGATCTCATAAAAAATTGTGTGATGACACTCTGTTTAGGACAACATTGGTATTAGTTGTGTATGGATTCCTTATCATACTTGATCAATTATATGTCTAGAATATACCTAACCATGTTAGAGTTAGACTTATATTGTACATGTGTTTAGTTGAGTCAATATGTGTCAGTATGAGTCTGCCTACGGTTAGAGGTTGTAGAGTTTGTCTAGGTTGCGTTATTACTATCTCCTAGCATGGGGGTGGGCCTTCGGGTACCACTTGGTTGGTTGGAACGTTCCCCATACACTGTTGGGTCCCCCTTTATCTTTTGTACTTGGTGGCGAGACATCCATTTGGACAGCTCGCGGTTCTTTTTTTTAATTCAAGCATTGTATTATTTCAATTTGTAATAAGTTGTTTTAACCCTCTTGTATTTACGAGGTGGAATTATGTTATTGTAATACATTTTTACTATTACCTCATTCTGGGTATGAGAGATGTAACCTTCTATTTAAAGTTAATGAGTTTATATCTTGGACGTTTATCTCTTTAAGATATGTTGTATCTATATGTTGTTTAAGTTTTCTATCATAAGTTAATTAGATGCAATGGTTTTATTGATGTATGTTGTATGGGTTTAAGTAATCTCGGTTACATAGCCTTAGGGGATGTTTTCAATTGTAGATGAACATGTATGTTTAATTCACTTTAATAAAAAAAATGAGTATGCTTTTATTGTGAATTGAAACTTCCTCTAGGGTTGTGTGGTGGGGCATTACACATGGTATGAAATCCTAGGTTTAAACATTGACTGCTTTGGTGTTATGATGTATCCATTAAGCTTAGCTGGGTAGGTTTCCAAGTGTACCTTGTCTAATACCTTTGTGTGTTTGTGTAGGAGTATGCCTCTGAGACACGGATGAGGCAGAGGACAAGGACATGGCTGCTTAGGTGGTAGCAATGAGAGTCAGCATGACTCGTTGCCTCATGTCATGCTTATACCAGAGGAAGAGGAATAGAAGGCCTCATAGAATGGCCTAGGAGGTGGTGGTGAATAGTTAGATCCTCAAAGGATTGAAGCTACACATAGAGCTTTTGAGGAAGGTCTGGGACAGATAGTGCCAAAGGTTAATCCTTGTGTGAGGACAGTTATGACACAATTAGATATGTTAGCCTCTTCCTATATGAGAGATTTGATTCGGTCACAACCACCTTGGTTTGACAAAGTTGGTAGTGGTTTAGAGGCCGAGACTTGGCTGATAGGTCTTGATCAATGTTTTTCTATGCATCCATTTGATAGTAATACTAAAGTGTAGTGCACTATTATGCACCTACGAGGGTTTGCAGCCCCTTGGTAGAGACTAGAGGAGAAGAAGGTCCACATTGATATGAATATTGTGTCCTGGGAGATATTCCTTGAGCAGTTCAAATCCCACTTTCTTTTTGACCACTTTCTTTTTGACCATTGGCGTCAACGCATGGGTGATGAGTTCCACACCATATGATAGTTAGCCATGACTGTGGATTAGTATGACAGACATTTCTATGAACTTAAATAGTTTTTGGGAATAGGAGATGATGAGGGAATAATCATGCAACATTTCATTAGGGGCTTGAATTCCTGTATTAGTGGTGGTGTGCAGGTCTATGAGCTTAAATCTATGGAGAAAGTTGTGGAGAAGGCACGACATGTGGAGGATAAATTGACTATGGCACTGGGAGGCCATACAGGTATCCTTATTAGCAGTTTTTTAGGAGTTGGAACTAGTGCTTGAAGGGGACAGACTCAGGGGGTTGTGCTTCCTAAGACACAACAACGATCAGCTAAGGGAAGTCATCAGCAGGCTTCTTAGGGGAAAGAGAAATTTTTCCAACAGAGACAAGGTGACAAAAATTGGAGATGCATGAAGAGTTTCAACTCTGAGAAACCTGCTCAGAGCTTCTAGTCCACTTTTGGAGGCAATGCGCAATAGTCTAGTGCACCTAGTGGAGGAAAAGGATATGGTAGAGGCACAGGTTGTTTCTCTTGTGGTCAACAGGGCCATATTGCTAGGATGTGTCCTAAAAAGGGCACATCAGGATTCACATAGAGACCAACAGTGTTAGAGTTGAGAGTGGGATATGTTGGAAGAGGCCATCATGTGTTCGCAGTGGTTGATAACCATCAAGAAAAGCACCAGGGTACAGTGGTCGAGACTCGTGGTATGTTATTGGGTAACCCTATTACCATTCTATTTGATTCAGGAGCATTAGACTCCTTCATTTCTTCTTCCATAGTGTCACGTTGCAGACTGGGGGTTGTAAGGCAAGCTGGTAGGTGATAGGTCAAGTTAGCTTCTGGTGTGAAAGTTGCATCACATTTTGTAGTACCTAAGTGTAGGTTCGAGATTGGACCACTCCTTACTACATTGGATCTTTGGGTTATACCATTGGGATCCTATGATGTTGTCATAGATATGGATTGGTTAGAGGCTCATCAAGCAATTATTGATTGTCGACGTAAGTCGATTTAGTGCATTAATGCATCTTGTGGTGAGGTGGATATTATAGGAGTATAGAGACTGATATCTTTGAGGATTATCATAGCTATGCAGTTGAGGAGATGTGTTCAGCATGAATGTCAGATGTGGGTATGTGCAGGATCATCATGGAAAAAACAGGCCCTTAAGTGGCAATAAAAAGACAAAAAATTAGAGTTAGACAACTTCACGTAAAAGTGAATAAGTTATCTATATTATTTCAAAAAAATGTAAAAATAGAATTTGTAGCAAATTGAATTTAGTTTCTAAACTACTAGACCTTTATTTAAAAAAACTAAAATCTATTTGGTGAAAATTTGAAATTTCAATGCAGTAGTATTTAAATTTCACGGTAAAAATAAGAAGTAGGTGTCTGTCTGACCACCCTAACCACAATAAACTTTTAATATTTTTTTATAATATTTTAGATATAAGAAGAGGACTCATGTGCTGATGTGATGCATATTTTTTCCAAGTAAATAATTAATTATGAATTTTTTATTACAACTTTTAAAAACTATTAAAGCTCATTTGTCTAACCACCTTAACTTGGTCAAACATTTATATTGGTGGAAGCTGAGAATCTCCTCTAAAAACCCTTTTTGTTTCATCAATTTTGGGTAAAAAAAATGTCATCAGCCACATGGGCCATCAAATGGCTTACATATCGCCACGTTTTGGTCCATCATGATCCTGCACATACCCATGTTTTTCATTACAGTTGAGGGCTTAGGATTAAGAGATGGAGAGGAGAAGGTATCTCTTGATAGTCACCCCATTCTTCAGGAGTTCTGAGATGTCTGTCTAGATGACATTCTTAGGATGCCACTGTGGATAGATATAGATTTCGAGATTGACTTAGTACCTGGATCAGAGCCTATTTCATGAGCTCCCTACCGTATAGCCACTCAGGAGCTGAAAGAGCTTCGCTTGCAGCTGGAGGAGTTGTTAGAGAAGGTCTTCATTCACCCTAGTGTTTCTCCATGGGGAGCACTAGTTATCTTTGTGAAGAAGGATGGTTCACTTCGGTTATGTATTGATTACCAATAGTTGAACAAAGTGACAATCAAGAATCATTATCTGCTTGCTAGAATTGTTGACTTGTTTGACCAAGTCAAGGGTGCTAAAATATTTTCAAAGATTGACCTTAAGTTGGGATACCATTAGCTTCATATTTTTGACTTAGATATCCATAAGATGATGTTTTAGACGTAGTATGGTCACTACAAGTTCACTATGGTACCATTCGGGTTGACGAATGTACCTTTTGTGTTAATGAGTCTGATGAATGGAGTACTTTGTACTTACTTAAACAAGTTTTTCCTTGTGTTACTAGATGATATTTTGATATATTCTAGGACAATGGAGGAATATGAGGAGCATTTGTGATAGGTATTACAGTGTTTATGAGATAACCTGCTTTATGCTAACTTGTCAAAATGAAAATTCTTGAAGACTGAGATCAAGTATCTTGGTCATGTGATATCAGGGGAAGGTATATCAATGGATCCTTCAAAGATCCAAGCTATTCTAGATTGGCCTACGCCCACGAATGTGGTAGAGATCCGTAGCTTTATAGGGCTTGCAGGATATTACAAGAGGTTTGTTCCAAGTTTTTCCAGGATAGGGAATCCTATCACTTCTCTTCAGAGGAAAGGAGAGAGGTTTGGATGGTCAGAGTAGTGTGAGATGGCTTTTTAGGCTCTTAAGGATATGCTGACTAGTGCACCAATTATAGCAATACCTGATCCTATAGGGGACTTTTTTGTCTATAGAGATGCATCCTTGGAGGGGTTACGAGCAGTCTTGATGCAGGAGGGTCCAGTTATAACTTATGAGTCGTAGAAGATTAAGGATCATGAACTAGATTATCCTACACATGATCTTGAGTTAGCAACAGTAATCCTTGGACTGACCAGATGGAGACACTTTCTTCTTGGCCACAGATTTGAGTTGCATAGTGATCATAGGAGCCTTTAGTACATTTTCACACAGTCGAACCTTAATTCTAGGCAAAGGCGTTGGATGGAGTTTCTCTGTGAATATGACTTTGAAGTGAATTATATTCAGGGAAAGGAGAATAATGTAGCTGATGCACTCAGTAGACGTAGGTACGAGATTTCTGAGTTTACTCTTGTAGTGGATTTACAAAGTCATATTCCTACTATTCTTCCAGTGGACAGTTGGTATTAGGATGTTAGGGCAGAGATTGAGCCAAGCAAACCTCTAGAGGGAAGGTTCATAGGTTACGCACTTGATGCAGATGGTTTACTGAGACATTTAGAATGTATTTATGTTCCTTCAGTAGGTGATCTTCGCACTTTGGTTTTGATCGAGGCACATCGTGGACCCTATTCAGCCCATCCAGGGGTAAATAAGATGCACACAGATCTATGTGAGTTGTACTTTTGGCAAGGGATGAAGTAGGATATTGTAGATTTTATAGAGAGATGTTTGGAGTGTTAGCGGGTGAAGGTTGAACACCAACATCCAATAGGGCTTCTTCCACCACATCTTGTACCAGAGTGAAAATGAGATATGATCTCGTTGGACTTCATTGTTGGTTTACCCAACTCCCCATGACAACATGATGCTATTATGGTGACAGTCGATAGGTTGATGAAGGTAGCACACTTCTCACCTATTCGCATTTCCTATAATGTGTCATATGCTGCTAGAGTGTTCATGGAGGATATAGTGAGGTTGCATGGTATTCTGCATTGGATCATTTTTGACAAGGATCCAGTGTTTACCGTATCTCTTTGGACTTCATTACAACATGCGATGGGGACATAGTTGAACTTCAGTTCAACATATCACCTAGAGACAGATGGACAGACTAAGAGGGTCAATCAGATCCTTGAATACGTGTTGTGTATGTATGTTATGGACCAGTAGGCACAATGGGAGGATTATCTTTATTTGGTAGAGTTTCCATAGTTCCATTGGCATGGCTCCTTCTCAGGCTTTGTATGGGCATCCTTGTCATACTCCCTTGAGTTGGGATCGACTAGAGGACAAGGTATTATTGGGTCTGGAGATGCTATAGGGCATGGAGCAATAGGTGGTCCAAATTAGAGAGCACTTGGTAGCAACATAGGATAGGAAGAAGAAGTATGCAGATGCGCATAGAGTGGATCAATAGTTTTTTTTCGGTGACAGAGTGTTCTTGTGGGTGCATCTACGAAAGAGTCCAATCCGATATGGAAAGGGTTCTAAGTTGGTGCCTCGCTTTATCGGACCTTTCAAGATACTCGAGAAGATCTATCCAGTTGCTTACTAGCTTTCTTTGCCTCCCATTCTTGCATGTATTCACAATGTTTTTCATGTTTTTGTTCTTTGGCCATACCATCCAGATGTTTCTCATGTCCTTGATTGAAATTATTTATAGGTAGAGGACATGTAGTTGGATTTGGAGCCCATGGTTGTAATGGAGAACAAAACGCTCGCTCTTGGAGGGTGAGATATTGACTAGGCCAAAGCTCAATGGGATCCCAGGGATGATATCTCATGAACCTAGGGAGATGTAGCTAGGATGAGGGAATTATATCCCTACATGTTTGCAGGCATCCAGGAGTAAGCCTTGTCCTTGGGGGGGAGAATGTAATACCCCTCCATTTTGTTTCCTATTCAGACAACTTTTATGCTTTGTTTTGGTTTTGGCTAGTATGATACTTGGCATACTTTATTATGTGTGATTTTGATCGCTACTTATAGAGCGATGAACTATTATGTGGTGTGATGTGGTTTATCTGATGTTTTATTTACATACTTTAATTGGTGTAATGATGTTAGTTGATATAACATGTGAGTTCATATGATATTATTGAGTAGGATGGAAGTGTCAGTTTTGATGAGTGTATTGGTGAAGGGGATGGGATCACATCACTCGCTTGCAAGCGTCCTACGAGTTTGCGATTTCCTCTTCATAGTGTGTATTTTACGCTACTTATATATATATATATGATGTTGGCTACTTTGTTTTCAGGTTTGCAAGTACATGACATCGACTCCACTTGGTTTCACAGGTTTGAGTGTGTCGATCCAATGGTTAAGTTGAACGAAAGATAGTAGCTATGTAACTTGTGTCAAGTCTACACCCTAGCCATTGTGTGTTGTCATTCTTGTTTGTTGAGTCGTTGATTTCCATGTTTTTATGTTATTTTATTCGGAGGGGTTCTTGATTAGGAAATTTATATTCAGGATCATTGCTTTGTTTAGTGTTGTTATTTGTTTAAATTAAAATTGAAATTGTGGATATAATTTTATATTTAAATTAACTAATAGAATTTAATTTAATTTAATTAATTAATTTTAATCCCATGGGTTGAATTTATTTATTAAATAATTAAAATTAATTAATTAAGTTTTATGTTGAGAAAATTAAAGGAAAGAAAAGAATATAATTCATTTTTGAATTTAATTTTATTTGCTAGAAATTAGTTTCAATTTTGAAATTAATTTATTATTTAGAATTATTAAAATTAAAATTAATATTAGATTTGGTTGTTGAAGATATTTCAATAATGCCAGCATGTGTGAGTTAAATTAATTAAAGATTTTGTTGAAAATTCATTCACAGAGAGAATTTTGGAGAGAGGAAAGCTTCTCCATGGGTGTGAGCATATTTTTTTGAGAGGAGGATATTTTTGGAAAAATACACAGAGGTTTTGGTTTTGGGAAATTCTTGGCTATAGAATTGTATTGGAGTTGTTCTGGTAATTTTTGTTGTGATTGTTGGTCACTTTCTTGGTTGGAATCACTAGAATTGTTGGATAGAAGTTGTGGAAGCTTTGGAGGAGGCTCTACATCAAATTTTCTATTACCTAAAGCTTCTTGACTCAGGGTTTCTTCTGTGATATTTTATTGTTCTTTAGTTACATTTAAAATTTTAGTGATTAAAGAATTGTTTGTTAAATCTATTTAGGAAAATAATTTGTTATTAGAAGAAAGAAAAATAAATAGACAAATTTAAACGCTTTTATTGTTCCCGTGAAGTTTTCTTTTAGGGAAATTATGAAATCACTGTTAGGAATTAAC
Organism: Sequoiadendron giganteum; assembly: GCA_007115665.2. Lineage (NCBI taxonomy): Eukaryota > Viridiplantae > Streptophyta > Pinopsida > Cupressales > Cupressaceae > Sequoiadendron > Sequoiadendron giganteum. The sequence continues at coordinate 264,871,054 of CM021106.1, forward strand.
ATATTTGAGGAAATTGATAGTTTTGTTATTAAATCAAACTTAGAGGTAGAACAACACTTAGAATTTTTTTAGAAAATTTTAATCAATGTAGAAAAATGAATTTATTTTTTAAAACCTTTGTAGAAATTGCAGTGGAAAAACCGAGAGGATTTTCTTGTTGAATGTTTCTAGAAAATAACTTAGATCCTTCTTAGTTTCCTATTTCTTTTATTTGTCTACGAAATTGAGAAAATTTATTAAAAGATTTAGTTTTAAACCTCTGTAAATTTTGGACTATTCTCTGGAAAAATTTCATATTTTCACCTTTAGGTGAATGTTTCAGAATAATTTCTTCAATTTGTTTTCCTTGTTGATATATGGATATATATATATATATATATATTCATTTGTAAAATATATAATAATCATCGTACGACGATACCCCACCTATGTTTTCTTGGGAGGTGATTTTTTTCGTTGTTTTCTTTTAAGCTAATTCATGTCGTTGTGCTTAAGAGAATTTTATTTCGCTCTTTATTTTGTTCATAGGTTATGGGGGGAAGCGTTGCCTAGGAGATAGCATGCCCACTATATTGGGGGACGTGCTACCCCATAGGGAGCATTGCCTCCCCTTCTTTCAGAAGTTGTTGGTTGTATTGTATGTACAGTCCGGTGTACTCTGTGGAAAGCCACGACAAAAGGTACTTTCCTCCGCCTGCCCTCTAATGAAACTCAGAATTTGAGGTTCGGATTTTGTTAATTTTAAATTTATATAATATGTATAAATATTATATACTATATAAATATATATATAATATGTTTAATATATATATATATATTTATATATTATATGTGTATATACTTTCTGAGAATTTTTAATGTGGTTTTATTTTGTTTTAAAATAAAATTATTTGGTATTTTTTAAAAGAATAATAGATATACTTATTTTATATATATTTATCTATATATAGTAGATATATTAATATATATTTAATGTATATATGGTATGTGTTATACATTTGAGTTAATAATTAATATTTTATCTTATTTTAATTTGATTCATGCGATTTAGTATTGAATCGAGTTTTTGAAAGAAATGATTTGTCTGCATGGATAAACTGATAGAGAAAAGATATTTAATATAAATGGAAGAATTGCATGTTTTAAATGGAAAATTGAAATAATTATCTTGCACGGGTTTATGTTGTTTTAAAAAGTAGTCAAAATTTTTATTTTGATAAAATTGGAATTTTCCCTTCTCTATAATTGTAAAGGCAATTAATCTATTTTATTTAAGTATTTGGTTAACGCAATTGGTTATTTACTGTGAAAAGTATTATAAAGAGAAATGGATTTAATATATCCAAAAATAACTTATTTCCCCGCCATTTCTGCTTGTTATTATTTTTCCTTATGTTCATGATTGGGGAAAAAGGGTTATTTGAGTTTTTAGTTTGTAAGTCTTCCAGAGGTTGAGGGTTGTCAATTTATTGATCAGCTATTTGTATTTCCCTTGGGTAGTGCATTATGTGTTTGGTTTCCTCCAGGTGTTTGGAGTGAGTTTCTTTATCTATTTCCTCCTAGAGTTGGAGAGATTGCGATGTCTATTTTGTAAGCACTAGAGTTACCCTTGGATTTTATTTTTGTATAGTATGTTGTCAAGTAGAAGAGTATCTTTTGTTAGGAGCCAAAGCCCAAAGAGATAAATTGGGTAACCTTCAGAGGTGACTTAATCAAGTGATAACTAAATTAATGTACTTAGATTATTAAGAAGTATTACAAACTAATCAAGATAATTTAGCCTCACTCATAGACACAAGGGCTTGTTTAGACCTGGGATGAGATGAAAGGCCTAGAATGGAAAGGTCAACTATCTTGTCCTTACAAGAGGTAGTCGATTCCACATGAGTAAGCATGAGGGTCAAGATTTAGTAGAGCTCACCAAGATTACCAGAGCCTATGAAGAATGCCTAGAGGAGATCTCATGACAAACTATGCAATGACACTCTGTCTAGGACAACATTGGTATTTGTTTTATGTGTATGGATTCCTTATCATACTTGATCAATTATATGTTTGGAAGCAATGTGACCATGTTAGAGTTAGACTTATATTATACATGTATTTAGACAAGTCGATATGTGTCAGTATGAGTCTGCCTATGGTTACAAGTTGTAGATTTTGTCCAGGTTACGTTGTTACTATCTCCTAGCATGGGGGGTGGGCCTTTAGGTACCACTTGGTTGGGTGGAACATGCACCATACACCATTGGGTTGCCCTTTATCTTCTGTACTTGGTGGCGAGACATCCAGTTGGACAACTCGCAATTCTTGTTTTTAATTCAAGCATTGTATTATTTCAATTTATAATAAGTTTTTTTACCCCTCTTGTACTTACGAGGTGGAATTATGTAATTGTAATAAATTTGTACTATTTCCTCATTCTGGGAATGAGAGATGTAACCTTTTGTTTAAAGTTAATGAATTTATATCTTGGATGTTTATCTCTTTAAGACATGTTGTATCTTTATGTTGTTTAATATTTATATCATAAGTTAATTAGATGCAATGGTTTTATTCATGTATGTTGTATGGGTTTAAGTAATCTCGGTTACATAGCCTTAGGGGATGTTGTCAATTGGAGATGAACATGTATGTTCAATTCACTTTAATAAAAAATTATTTAGTATGATTTTATTGTGAATTGAAACTTCCTCTAGGGTGTCATGGCGGGGCATTACAAATTTGGTTAGTAGTTATGATGTGATTTAAATCCACCTAGCCATCCTAAAAAGTCCAAATTTGTGCTTCAAAATAGTTAGAAACCTTACAAGAAATAGAATAGGGGCCCTTTTATTAACTTAATTACCCTTATGAACCCCAATCCTAGACCTACACAAAGATAACAAATAGACACAATATTAGACCCATATGTAAATTAGAACTAAGATTCCCCATATAATTCATTTGAAATGAAAAGAACAAGGAATAAATGAAGAACACAAAAAAAAATGATTAAATCCTATTAAAAGAAAATAAAATCTCAATCCCATGGGGGAATTGGTTCCATTTTGATGTTGAAAATGGCCCTTTCCCAATCCCTTGTAAGATTTGTGATGATTTGATGAAGATTGATGCTCCCTTGGAGAAATTCCTACATAACCTAGCTATGAAATGATAAAAATGGAGACTTGGATGACCAATGGATACAATTGGCTTCAAATTTGCAGATAATGACTTTTCCTCAAGTTGTCTCCCCTAAATCAATAAAAGAGCTTCTTATTTGTAGATGAGAATGATGGAGGATTACAAAACATGGAGGATATGGGACTAAATATAATCCAATGATAAATTACCACTTCTCAACATGTGAGAATATGAAGGATGAGCACATTTTGGAGAATGTGCAAAGAGGGGAAAATTTGAAATTCAAAATATGGCTTGAAGGATAAGGTGAAAGGTGAAATTAATATCCCTTTGGGTCAAGAAAATGACATGTAATAGATTTTGAATGATTATTTGGATGTTAAAACCCTTTTGGAGGGATTTTTCAAATTTGGGGAATATTCCAACCATTGATAGCTTTTTGAAAGTAATTGAAGATTTAATAAATCAAATAAATGATTTTCATGAGAAAGTGGAAAAAGCTAGAGGATTTGATAGATTAAGATTAATATTAATCAAGACTTGATTAATTTTAAGGGAGACTAGCTGATTTGACCATTTTGACTTAGCTTTTAGGATTGATTTAAATAAAAATGAGAAGAAAATGATCAAAGACTTAATTAAATAAAGATTTGATTTATTTAATTAAAGAAGGATGATGTTAGATTTTAACCAAATAAAGATTAATTAATTTATTTAAATGAGAAGAATATAGGGATTAATTAAATAAATTTATTTATTTAATTAAAAGGGGGATTACATAATTAATTAAATAAAATTCATTTATTTAATTAATAAGAGATGATGACTTAATGAGATAAAGTCGATTTATTTAATTAAGAGATGAAGAGTGATGAATTTAATCAAGTACAAAGTATTTGATTAAAATGACTAGCAAAGGAGATGATTCTGGATGAAATGGTGTTAGTAAATCAAGATAAAGCATATAAGATCAATTTGGTATTTTTTCATGTCTACATTTTTCTCCTCTTTGAAGAAATGTACCTGTTGCGTTTGTTCAAAGAATAAAGTTGCTGAGATCAAAATTCAAATATTCTTCAATTTTTTGGATACCTCACTATTGCCCCAATGAAAGAATTATGTTGGTACACTACCCCCTCGAGAGATCAAGAAAAAAAGTTCAATTTGAGGTTCGATCTCATGAAAAAGAGGTTAAATATTAGCTTGAATGTTTGATGTAGATAGATTTGATGATGTGGATAGTCGTAATCCATGGATAGCTTCAAGTCTATTTTGATATATACACACATGATACTTGGATATAAATGTTAGTAAAGATAGAATAATAGAAAGAGACGATGACAAGAGGATCCATCAAGCCCATGATCTATGCAACTTTATTAGAGATGATGATGACGATGATAATGATGATTATGATGCAAATATTAATAGGAATTGGGATTTTAAAAGAGCTATTTACCTTATGTTTGATAACACGCATAGGTACAATGCATCAAGGTATTAAGAGCTGAGATGGCATTGTACCTCATGTGATGGACTTTGACTTGACAATAAAATAGGATTATTCTTATTCACACTTGACATATAGAACCTTACTCAAGATGTAGTTCATATATTATAAACATCTCAAACCGAAACTTAGAAAAGAAAGCCTTCTATGTGGTCAACAAGACATATAAAATACCTTCCCTACAAACCAAATAGAGCATGCATGACCAAGTTATATTACAATAGCATCCAACAAGCACAGTAGATAAAAATATAATGATCATTTCCCCATTCATTTCTCTCTAACCATTTTGATTAGGAATGATCGAGAGGTCACTGGAATGAGCACAAAATAAGATAAGTAAAAAAATACCAAGATAAAGTAAACAAACAAGCTAATGTTCTTCGTACTGCTAGCCAAGACTAAAATACGGTGATGCTTGATGTTGATGTCCATTGCAGAAAGGATGCATCCTAGGGAATGTTGCGATCAGGTGATGATGATATTGATTGGATGATAATCTATTTGTACTCCAAGTTGATTAACTTGTTTACTTACTGACCTAGACTTGAGACTTTGGTGATTTGAGCTTTTACTTTTAAACCTGCTAGACATGCTTCTGATTGTTTTTCCAAAGGATGAAAGGGATGATTTATTTATTATGAGTGATATTATTACTAGTGAAAGCAAGATTTGGTGGATGCACCATTTTGGGTTTTTCAAATATTTGGATGTTTTTGACATTTTAAAATGTTTTGAGGCTATTTTTTGGATTTTGGATTTTTCATTTTTTTTGGATTTTTGAGATTTTATTCAAGAACCTAAATTAAAGAAAAATACTAGGGTTCTCAGGATTTTATCAACATATTATCCTTTCCTACGTTATACATGCAAAGACCATGTAGTTTGACTAACACAAAGTTTATTATAAATGAGATAAATGGGCAAACAAATTGTCATTTTATTGCAATGAATGCCTATAGGACTGACCTAAAATATCTTGGGGGATGATCAAAGATCAAGCTTTCCTACGTTCAAGCTCAGAGACAATGTAGTTCGGTTTCCATGTTTTTGACTTTTTTGACTTTTTGACCTGTTTTGGGATTTTTGATATGTTTTGAATGTTTTTTGATTTTCACATGATTTTGATGATTTGGATATGGATATGTGTGATTATATCAGTGTTTTTTTTTGAGATTTTGTTTGAAACCAAGCTAAGGTTGATTCATCGCATCATTGGATTGATGATGATAACATTGTCAGGGATACACAAAAATGCAAGGATAGTGTTAAGAAACATGAGGATTGGGAAGGATATCTGAAGATGATGATGGATTGATTGGATTTGATTTGATGAAGATTGATGAAGCTTGGTTTGGAAAAAAAATTATTTGAATGATTTTATGTGACATCAAAGTACACATTAGATTCTATTGATTTTTTGCATTGATGTTCGAAGAAAGAAGTAGCTTGATAAGGAACATCTTCTTGTCAAGATATGTCATGGGCTAGTGAATTGCATTTTTTTCTCACAAATTCTCTAACCAATTTGATTACATGTTTTCCAATGTTCGGATCACCACATAATTTGGAAGATATAGATCAAGATTTATTCCTGAAGCAAGATGTAAATGTCTACCCCTAGTGTCTAGCAATGTAAGGAATGTCATGGTTGGATGCTTGGATAGGTGTGTGGATGGATGGATATGGTAAGAATGCAAAGGATTCCAAGGATTATCTTGTGATAAGATAATGGGTTCGGATAGAGGGTGTTTATTTGGATAATGATTCATGGCTCAGATAACATTGGGTAGGATAGGATAAATGATAATGACCCATGTCGAGATGTTTACCATAATCAAGTGTAAATCATGCACCAAAGTTTCATCAAAATTAAGATAACTTGGATTATGGATGCAGATGGATAAAAATGGATTGGATAAATGGTTCATGGATGAATGGATTTATTATGTATAAGATGGATGAAATGTTCGATTTATTATGGATGGGATAATATTCTTTCACCTAAACTGGCATATGTAGATGATTGATTCTACACATGATGCATGTTTGCTAGGTTTTTATCACGGTCCTTGCCCAAAGCGCCATTGTAGTGTTTTTCACTAGAGAACAATTTTTCTCTTTATTTTTTTCAATCCTTTTTCTATTTTTTTTGGAGTTTTTACTTTTTTGTATTTTTTTGTGAAATATTTTAAGCTCATGTTGAACCACCTAGGAGTGATTATTTATATGCTTCATTCATAATGTTCCATCAATATCCTACTTGAAGAAGTTTATTTTCTAATATACATGCAATTGAATGCAACTTTTGAGATTCTTGATCTACTTTGTCGATACAAGAGTTAACTTTGTCTTTATGTGCACATCATGATAGAGTGCCTTTTGAATCCTTATGATGAAGGGTGACTGCCAATACATGATCAATGTGAGAATTGGATATCATGCATGGAGGCATGGATGGAGTTGTGTGTGTAGGAATATAAGATGGATTGGTTGATAGTTTGGAACCTTTGACTCTCCAAACTTGGGAAAATGAGAAATGATGGGTGGATGCAAAAGTGTACATGGAATTTGGACCAACTGCTTGATAGAATTTGTACATTTCTTGAGAAGATTTATTTTTCCTTTGTGGACATCTTTCATGGATACTTTTCCCTTTTTTATTTTTCCCCATAGTTTCTTTTGACTAATGGAGTTTGATAACGATGATTTATCTTTGTATTCTTTGGTATCCACTTGCATCTAATTTGTCCTTCATGCTTTTTTTCTTTTGTTTCTTTGATAATGTTCTTTGTGATTTTATTCAAATCTTTCTTTTGGCGTTGGTACCAACTTGTGGATGGGGTGATGGGTGGATGAAGATTCATGGCGTGGTTGGTTGTATTTTTGGGATTTGTTTCACCCTAAGGATTATTTTTTCCCCCTATGTTGACATTTTCTTGAGAAAATGTTTCCTCCAGTATGGTGGTAGTATCATATTTATTCTTTGATTCTCCTCAATTTGAGATCTCTTGTTCAAAATGCATTCTCTTATAAATGACCACTACATATGACGTTATTTCAATTTGTTTCTTTGCTGACTCCAAAATATATTTTGTTTTGTCTTACCTATTTCCTTGAGTAGATAATGTTGGATATCTTCATACATTATTTCCTTAGTCTTAATTTGGGATATATCTAATCCTCATGTTGACAAACTGAGTTTGACTATAGGAATCAATATCCTGCTCTTTTTGTGTAATAATTTTAGGATTAAATGAACCTTGTTATGAATGAAGATCATATTTGTGTCCATCCTTGGGAATCATCTCATGGGTAGACATGGAGGAGTATGTTCTATTCCAATGTGATCATCTCATATAGATAGGAGAGTGTCCATTATATCATTGTAGTAGCTTGTAGATAAAAAATCCTAATCTTTAATCATTTTGGGATTGCTTTTGACATGCTTTGGATCAAGTTCTTGACATGGGTCAATTTCAAAGAATGGATTTCCTATAAAGGGTTCTTGGATATCTTCATTAGGAATAGGATGTTTCTCAAATGTTATGAGGTTGAAGGATTTCCATATGTTTTGGAAAGGATCATTGCTAGACCTTGGTGAAAGATGTTGATCATGCTTTGGAATAAATTCTTGAGATATGTCCTCTACCTCATTAGGTGATGTAGAGACATTTTCAACATGATCATTGATCAAATGATCTTGATCATCATTTTCAATGATTGTGATGGGGGGATTGTCAATGTTATTGCTAGTGATTGAATCCTGATCATAGTCCCCAATAGTTATCATCTTTCAATCAATAAGGTCTTGGATGATATTTTTGAGCTAAATACAATTTGATGTTGTGTGTCCCTTTATTTTTTGAAAATCGCAAAGGTGCTTCTTGTTATACCCTGGTGGTTTAACTTCAGGCTCTTGATAATTCTCATAAATAGGGATTTTAATGATATTTTCTTGGACTGGCCATTGCAAGACAAACTCAATCAGTTCCCCAAGTGGTGTGTATTTTCATTTGTTACATTGTGGGATTCATACTTTAAATTGACCTTGTGGTGATTGTGTTTGTTGTTGATGTTGTTGATCTTCATACCCAACCTTTTGAAATTGGAGATATTGTTCTTGATGTGGTTGTTGAGCAATCATATTTCAAATGTACACTTGTGGTGTTTGCATGGGATCATCATGGATGGATTGATCTTGAACAATGTTTTTATTTGGGATGATGTTGAGATTGGGCATTATAGGTTGAAATTGAACATTTTTTTGGTTTGGAAACATATTGCTTTGATTTGGGTAACTTTGATTTTTCATGGTGTTTCCTTGACTTGGATCAATACATGGAGTTGTCAATATATTTCTTATATTTTGAGAAATATTTGCATGATTTTCAAGCATATCTATCCCAAAGTTTACCAGGTATGGATTTGAAATGTTCATGTTTGGTATTCTTGTATTTGGAATGTATGGATTTGGTGGGATACATTTTTCTGGAATAAGACTCATGCATTGATTGTTTGGTTGATAGATTTGTAGGTTTGGACTTATATTTAAATCTATCATAGGGAAAGGTGGTCCATAATTGAGATTGGGAATACTCACGTTTGTTGTACCATTGAGGTTAATAGGAGACAATGATCCTATGTATGGATTGTATAAATGTGAGTTTATATAATCAATTGGTGTTGTAAGGCTTTGATAGCTTGGTTGATCTAGACCACTCATGATGTATGGAGAAATTTTATATTCCATGTTCTTCTTGTGTTTTGACCTTTTTGGCCTCGAAGGGGTTTAGGACCAATGATGAGATGGAGGATGAAAGGGGTGAATGATATTGGTGTTGAAATTTTAGGAACCTTGGAGTGATACTAGACTTTAGGACTTTTAGATTTTGGATTTTATTTGGATTTGATAATGAACTCATAAACTCCAAGAGGTTAGATGTTGTCTTGGAATGAATTTTTCTACAAGGTGATAATTTAACTAGTTGTATGAAGAATGATTCATCTACACACACATAGCCAAAATTTTTGATGTTGATTTGAAGTATTTTACCAAAAGTCTAGTATGAATGATTTTCCCAAGATTTCTAAGAGTTGTTTGTGAAATGGGATTTGATTTATATTTGAGATGGATGAAATAATTGGTTTTTTTTATACTCAATGAACCTAAGAGGTAATTTTGTACAGGACCAAGGTTTTGAAGAACATGCTTTTCCCTAATAGTACTACAAACCAAAAGATCAATGTTTTCTCAAAAGACTGTAAGACAAAAGATAAACTGGCACATGTGTGGGGTTCAATCGATTTTATCTTGGTTAATGAATTTATTTTTACCACATCCAATTCTTGATTAGATTTTCAAACTAAATGTATAATGTCTCAAAAAAAAATTCATCCCACAAGGTCCATTATGTGGAAATCAAGGAATTTAAGGAAAAAGTTTCCTATTGTTGACTTTAGTGAGAGGAAATCCCAAGGAACAAGTAGTAACACTTGGATTTTTTCAAAGGTGTTTTCTTCCTCTAAAGGGTTTGAAATTTGATGACCATGTTGAATGTTTGTTTTCCAATGTTTTATATCTAAGAAAAGTGTTTTTATTCTAAGAACAAGCACAAACCTATGGATATTGAGACAATATTTGTTGAATTCCCACTTGGATAAATCAAGCTACGCCTACTCTTAGAAGATGATTAGATGCTTGATCACACAGGCCCTCTTTACAATGCATTCACTTCTTCAGTTAGCCAAACATTCATACCCATGAAACTCCCATTGCATACTTCTCATCTCTACTAAAAATCGTAAAAATGTGGGGTGACTTCAAAACGGCCATTTTTTAACCAACAACTAGATTAAGGATTTTGGTATTTTTAGAAAAAATGGTTCTAGTATAGGCATTTCATTCATGGGGAACCATCCATGCGCCGAGAGACTGTTTCTTCCCTTCTCATTGAAATAATCCTCATAATACTTGCCTTTAGCATGTTCTTAGTTGTGTCATTCCCTTGGGTGATTAATTTTTCCCACAAGGTAGGCCCTCTAAGATAACACAAAAGTGAGAAAATAAATTTGTAGTTCGATCAATCTTCATTGAGAAACAAAGAGAGAACACACGGGATATATTCCACTCACACTCGCAAGATTTGGTTTAATTTTTAAAACACAATTTGAAATGTGGAGGTAATCACTTACACAACTTGATATCACCAAAAGGAGTTTTGATTCTAAAGATCGCTATAAAGCATGAGAGACATGTGCATATGTCATTTTTTATGATGTTACTTTTGGTAAGTGACTACAAAACAAATATGCACATGTTCATTTTAAATCCTCAAAGCAATTATTAGATTCTTTTTAAAGCACCAAAAGGAAAGATGAAAGTTATTTTTTTCAATTGTTAACCTCAAACCAAATCTATTAAGTTGTCCTAAAGTTATTTTTAAACCTTTTCTTTGTTACTTTTAATTCCAAATGAAAATTAGTGTGTCCTAAAGAGCATGAAGATGAAAAAGTCATTAGAAGTGGAACTATAATTGATCCCCAAAGTGTTAAAAAACACTTGATACAATGATGTGATAATGCTTTTCCTTTGACTTCCATGCTCCATGATCCTTTAAAACTTGCAACACAAGCTCCAAATTTTAGATGAAATAAAGAAAGAAGAAGATATGAGGGTTAGATAAATGATTAAGCATACAAACCCTAAAATTTAGACCAATTTTCATGGTGATTTGACATTAGGTGAAAATTTTAAATTTTTAACTCTATCAAAATTGAAAAACACAAAAATTACCGAGATACAACTATTATAAGATTGAGTGCATAGGCAATAAATCAAAGGCGGTGCCCTTTGAACTCAAGGTGATAGTCTTGTTTGGGTCCAAATAGCAACACATATGCAAAAAAAAGTGTTGTTTGAGGATTTAAGTGGTGCTTTGGTGAAACTAGTGGTGTTGTTTGGAAAAATAGAGATCGCAAATGTATTTCAATTTCTTCTTGAGATGTTGTTTGACCTCGAAACACAAAAAGCAACAAAATTTGACCCAAAAAATGTGTTAGATTCTTCAAGCTCGCCCTCCTTCTAGCCCTAAAATGCGAACCCCAATCCTAGACCTACACAAACATAGAAAACTAACAAAATATTAGATCCAAATGCAAGTTAAAACTAAGATTCCCCATAGAATTCAGTTGAAATGAAAAGAACTAGGAATAAAAGAACACAAATAAAAATGACTAAATCCTATTCAAAGCAAACAAACTCTCAATCCCATGGGGGAATTGGTGCCATTTTGATGTGGAAAATGGACCTTTCGTAATCCGTTTTAAGCTTTGTGATGATTTTATGAAGATTGATGCTCCCTTGGAGAAATTCCTACATAACCTAGCTATGAAATGATAAAAATGGAGACTTGGATGAACAATGGATAAACTTGGCTTTGAATTTGCAAATAATGACTTTTCCTCAAGTTGTCTCCCATAAATCAATAGAAGAGCTTCTTATTTATAGATGAGAATGATAGAGGATTGAAAAACATGGAGGATGTGGGACTAAATATAATCCAATGATAAATTTCCACTTGTCAACATGTGAGAGGATGAAGGATGAACACATTTTGGAGAATGTGCAAAGAGGGGTGAAATTCAAAATATGGCTTGAAGGATGAGGTGAAAGGTGAAGTTAATATCACTTAGCTTAAGAAAATGACATGTAAGAGATTTTTAATCCTTTGTTAGATGTACAAACCCTTTTGGAGGGCTTTTTCAAATTTGGGGAATATTCCAACCATTGATGCCTTTTCAAAAGTAATTGAAGATTTAATAAATCAAATAAATGATTTTCATGAGAAAGTGGAAAAAGCTAGAGGATTTGATAGATTAATATTAAGATTAATCAAGACTTGATTAATTTTAAGGGAGATTAGCTGATTTGACCATTTTGACTTAGATTTTAGGATTGATTTAAATCAAAATGAGAAGAAAATGATAAAAGACTTAATTGAATAAAAATTTGATTTATTAAATTAAAGAGGTGTGATGTTAGATTTAAACCAAATAAAGATTAATTTATTTAATTTAAATGATATGACCATAGGGATTAATTAAATAAAATGATTTATTTAATTAAAAGTGGGATTACATAATTAATTAAATAAAATTTATTTATTTAATTAACAAGAGATAATGAATTAATTAGATAAAGTTGATTTATTTAATTAAGAGATGAAGAGTGATGAATTTAAGAAAATACAGATGATTAGATTAAAATGAAGTCTAGGAAAGGAGATGATTTAGGAAAAAATGGTTTTAGTAAACGAGGATCAAATGTATAGGATCAATTTGGTACATTTTCCGTGTCTGCAACCCTCAACCAAATCAAAAAGTTGATAATCAAGTGGTTACAGTAAAGATGAAAATCCATTTTCCTTTGGGGATAGGAATAAAAAATTTACCCCTTTACCTAACAACCTTCATAAAATCATGTTGCAGCTCATGAACAAGAATATTATTCCCTTAGCTCTTGTTAGAGTTCTTGATCCTAATAAACTATTACCCGAAAACTATAGATGGAATTCTTATTTCAATTACCAGCGAAAAAATCAACATTTAATATAGAATATTGTAAGAGTCTTAAACATCTTGTGCAAGAACTCATTGATTCTAATCATCTTCTAATTGGAGGTGTGAATGATTAAGGCAACGAGTTTGTAGCTCCTAACAAAACTTGCAAATCTTTACCAATCTCATGCCGGAACATATTATTTCATTTTTTAAAACTAGTGAAACAAAGAATGATGTAATCTATGTTGACACAAATGATGAAAACACAAAAGATGATAATGAAGAATAAAAAATTAGAATGGTGTCATTTATTAAAACTAAACCTCATAGAGGCCAAAAATAATGTCCCTTGATATTTATTTCTCACAAAGTGACATAATCAAACATGCACTTGATGGTCCTCTTTACATAGCTGGAACAATCAAGGGCAAGCCTGATAAAGGGGTATTAATTTATCTCATCTATGTAGAGAATGTGATCACTAAAGAATTCTTATTTGTGCATGACCTCTAGATCAAGATAGATATGAAAGACCAAAATCATGGATCAAAATGCATAATGGCTTTGCTTTCCCTATGATTGGATCAATAAATATCCCTCTAAAGGTTGGACCAAAAACATTAAGTGTGTCATTCACCATCATCTTATCATCAAACCAATTTTGTGTGAAGTTAGAATATTCATGGCTTCGCTCCACGAATTTCATCTCATCATTTTTGCATAAATTTTTGAAGTTAGGATATTCATGGCTTTGCTACATGAATTTCATCTCATGAGGACTTCTTTTTTGAAGCATATCAAAATTTTAAGGTGAAGCACATAGAAAAATTATCCCTTAGAAATATTTATCAACACATGATTAAGCCACCTACCCTTGAAAAACCAATGATTGAACCAAAATCCCTTCCAAATATCCAAGAGCAACCTATGAAAAATCCTCCTACCATTTCCTATAAGTGACCATGAAACAATCAAAGTAATCCCATTGTGCCTCCTAAAATCAAAAAAGTTTACAATGCTAAAGAGAAAGTGGTTGGTAAACATCCTATTGTTACTTTTGTTCCCCCCCTAAGGGAATAAAAGAAACCTATTGTTGACAAACCCACTCCTACACAATCATAAATCAACAACAGATTGTGAAGAAATTGAAATGCTAGAGAGCTTAAATATATACCTCATGCTATTGCTCATATGTTACAAACTAAAGAGGAAAAGAGCAACACAAAAAATTAAAATCTGAACATTCCTAAAGCAATACATGATGACTCTATAGCCTAACCTCCACATAAACAAGAAACTTCTATGGAAATTATCATTTGACCTCCTATTGTGATTAATTTAGATGATGATATCAATATTGGAATGATTTATGAACAAGTGCATGATGCATTGAATTCATTTTCCTCTTCTTCCATGAACTTAAATGATAATTATAGTGTTGAACTTGGTGCATGTCCTAGTTAGGAACTTGATGTTGTCCCTTGGGCTATTTTTTTTCCTTTCATATATGCCAACCAAGATTGGGATGTGAATGACTTGCTATTGGTTGAATTCCATGTGCCTTACTAGTATCTTGCATTATTTTTTATTTTCATTTTTCTTTATGTGATTGCATGTGTGTAATGTAATCCCGTGTACTATTTTGTTTATGTATCTCTCTCTCTGTGCATTCCTTTATTTGTATCTACATTATTCTATATATTTTAAATATTTTATCTTGGTATGTGTAGGATCATCATGGAAAAAATAGGCCCTTAAGTGGCAATGAAAATTCAAAAAATCAGAGTTAGGCAACTTGATGTAAAAAATTGAATAAGTTATATTCATTATTTCAAAAATATGTAAGAATAGAATCAATAGAAAATTGAATTTAGTTTCTAAAATACTAGGTTTACCTAAAAAAATAATAAATCTATTTGGTGAAAATTTGAAATTTCGATGTAGTAGTACTTAAATTTCAAGGAAAAAATAAGATGTAGGTGTTTGTTTGACCATCCTAACCACAATAAAATGATAATATTTTTTTATAAAATTTTATATATAAGTAGAGGACTCATGTATCGATGTGATGCATATTTTTTTGTAATTTTTTTCCAAGTAAATAATTAGTTATGAATTTTTTATTACAACTTTTAAAAAATATTAAAAACTCATATGTCTGACCACCTTAACTTGGTTAAAACTTCATGAAATTCAATTTTCATTTTTTTATTCTATAGTATGTGAAGCATATAATGTGACGCATGTTTCGGGTTCAAAAATTGTGATACCATTTGAAAGCTATAGATGTTTTCCAATCAGCCTATTAATTAGGACTTTAGTCATAATTCCAATATAAAATGAATAATAGTTATTTTTAAAATTAAAAGCAAAGGATAATTATATTGTTGAAAAGCCGAGAATCACATTTAAAAACCCTTTTTGTTTCATCAATTTTGGGTTAAAAAAAGTCATTAGCCACATGGGCCATCATATCACTTACATATCACCAGTTTTTGGTCCATCATGATCCTACACATACCCATCCTTTCACTTGTCTTTCATTTTCCTTTTGGGGATGACACAAGGCATCAAGACATTTAGGTCTCTTCCATATTAACCCAAAAGGATTTTTCTTAGTTTTCGCTCTCTTTTTTTCATTCTTCTAGTTTTGCAAGTATTTGGGTAATGGTGATATTTACAAGCTCTATAACAACATTGCAGGAAATATATACTAACCTCGAATCTATACATCTCCCTCCTTTTTCACTATATAGCTTTATTTTAGAAACATATAACTTGGCATAGGGCCTTCTAAGGAATATCTCATGTATTAGGATTGAACATTGGCTACTTTAAATAAATTTCTCACAGCAATGGTGTTAGCAACTTCTTTAAAGTGTGGGCATACATCGATAATATATTTTGAAAAAAATTATGTATCATGGTGTAATTTTATTTTTTCTTGTGATGCATCCCTTTCTTGGTGGTGTTATTAGGGTTGATGTCCTCCAAGAGTGTGATATTTCTTATTGTAAAACTTTCCCCTTAGTAGTGATGGGACACACTACATTCCTTAAGTTGTCAATCTCTTAATTTCAACTTGTCCTCTCTTGGATACATTAAGCATGATGCTTCGTAAGAAGAAGACCTTACACAATCTAATCTTTGAAATCCTTTTGAACAAAAAAATTTACTAGAATTATTTTTCATAGTGTTTAGCATAACACAACTTTCTAACCTTGTGAATCTTGAACCCTAAATTCAAGGCCACCTAGCATAACACACCTTGATTTCTAATGGAGCCTTGTGTTGTTCATAGGTTCTTAGCATAAAATAGCTTGTTAAGCCCTATAGAGCTCAAAACTTTATCTTGTGGCAGCTAATTGAAGTTTTAAGGAGGATATCTCTGATATGGTATCTGAACCTAATATGATTATCTCATTTTCCACCCTTTATTGGAAGAATCACCTAGTGGATATCCTGAAGATCTTCTACCTTGGAGTAGCATAAATTGATAGCTTAGATGTGTTCCACATCACATTGGATAGTCCAATCTTGATCTTCTTGGTATTTTTCATTGCTACATACATAAGTGTCTTGAATGTCTAATTTAGTGTGATTTTGAAATGGGGTCATACTCTCACTAAAGTGGGGGAAAAATGTAGTGTAGGAAAATGTATCTCGTTTTCAAACTTAATTTGGGAATAATTTATAATAAAATGAGATTAATGTTAAATTAATTTAGTGTTCTAATATGTCTTTCATATTCACATTAATTTAAGGGCCCTTTTGGATTAAATGTATTTAATTGTGCCTTATTTTTATGTTGAAAGATGTACCTTTTCACTTTCACATTAATATAGGGCTTTATTAATTGATTGAGGTTAATTTTCCTTAATTGGCCCCTTTCATTCAAATCTAAGCCTAATTAAATAAAAAATCCAATGGATAAAACTTGACAATCATAAATGCCATTACACAACACTCAACTTTGGAAGATGTGTGTCCTAGGTAAGTGACCTAGGACCCATTTTCCATACGGCGAATGGGTCCTCACTTGGCTCTAGCACCCTATTTTTACATAATGTTTAACATTGTCTGATGTGTGTCCTAGATAAGTGGCTTAGGACCCATTTTCCCCATGGGAAGTGAGTCCCGACTTAGACCCAGGACCCCCCTTTGGAACATATTTTTTGTGGTATTTTAATTATTTTAAATCTATAATTTCAATGTTAACTTGTGATATTTGAATTTTGGGAATTAATTTTAAGATTCATATAAATACAAGGTTATTTCACTATGTTCACCCTAGAATTTGAAGCTAAGATCTAGGAGCATTTAAATAAGCATTATCAAAATAAATTCAAGGGAGTTTCAAGGAATTCAAGGGCATAATTATTGAATATTATTGCAAAAATTAAGATTCATTCATCATGTCAAAGATTTATTGCATCATGCATGTTTTTGAGCTAATATGGTCATGTAGAGCTCAAGATAAAATCAATAATATTCAAGGAATTATGTCTAATTAAGTGTCATGATCAAGATCTATATTCATTGAGGCCACTTCATGCTAGTTTGTAGATTTATTATCCACGGTTCAATTAACATTTGCTGAGTTTCTACATATTGTTGTTCATTTATCATTCCTTTCATTATTTTATTCATTTCAAGGTTTAATTACCAAAATGGGGTTTGACCAAGAAAACCCTCTCCCTAACAAATAATATATTTTTCTCTCCAATGTGTGATTGAATATTTTAGGTTGAGGATCATTTGGAGATAAAAGTTGAAGAAAGTTGCAAAGTTGTCAATGTTGCAAGAAAATTTTTCAAATCATAGAAACTGATCTATATGATTTATTTTTCAGTTTTCCAATATTGAACAACTAGAATCTAGGAGTGCATACCTAGCATAACATAACCCATACTTTGAATTTCCATAAACCTAGCTAGTGCCCATTTTCCCTATGGAAAATGAGTTATCAATGAGGTGTGAAAAAGCATCTTTGGTGATAGGTAGACAACATTTTACCCTTTCTAGATCTTCTTGTTAACTATTAGTTGGGTTTGATTTGGTTATTGTTTCTCATTTTCACTTTGTAGCATATACTTTGAATGAAACTAGGAAAATAGTTTCATTGTTATCAATCCATTTCAATCAATAAAAAAACAAATTATTTTTATATGTTTTAGAAGCTATGTTTAAAAGTGTTGATGATGATCTTCCTTCAATATCTCGGGTTAAACAAATGAAGAAAGAGGAAAGAGAACCCATGAGATATTTTGTTTCTAAATTTAATAGGCTAGTATCTCGGATTGATGCTACTAACAGACTGTTTGAAGAGATGATTTTTTTTTCTTCATCAGTACACAACAATCAAACATTAGCTTACTCCTAAGAGACAACCGATGAATACTTTAGAAGCCACATAAATAATTTCCATTAAATTAGATGATGATTTCATCAAAGTCAGGAAGTGAAAAAGAGAGATGCATACAAAAAATCCATAGCTAGCTACTTCATCAAATCAAATGATACCAAGACTAGAAATTGATATTATCACTATGTAAATGTAGTTACCTAAAGGAAATCAACCCTATCAAGATATTTCAATAAGGGTGAACTATCAACCAGGAAATAAGTCTCTTCTTCCCCTACCTTTGACTCAAAATAGGTTGGCTATAGAATCTCCTCTAGGAGACAATAAGAAGAATATGTGTCTATTCCATCCTACTTCTAACCACAATGGATGAGAATGTCCTTAGATGAACAATTTCATGTACATGACTACTATGAAGGAAGTCATTGAAGATGTTACTCAAGAACAAAATTCTTCCAAGCAGTATGCTGACTCTACAAATGGGTACCTGGAATACTTGATAATGATAGATGTAGAGATGTCTACCTCACTCTAGATGATCCCACATTTGTTGTTGTCACAACAGGTCAATAAAATATTAATAAAAAATATATTCAAAATTCTCCAAAAGTGTTACTTACTAGAGCTAGTGTAATTTCAAAAAGTGAAAATGTGTCACACATAGTTATAGAATATTAAAGTCTAAGTCTTCAAATGTGTTATCCACTGAAAATTTTACTAGATCCTTTGATATTGTTGAATTTTATAAAAATTCCAAGGTGTATATTTCACAAGTAGAATATTTGTGTATGAATCCTATGGAGTTAGATAAATTAATCGAGTATGTTAGACCAAGAAAATCTTAGTCTCATGTGGGATTGGATGAGAAAATGATTAGTTCTCAAAACTTGGCTAGTAATGTGGCATCTAGTAACAAAACATGTTCATTATAAACCTTTGAAGATAAGCCCAATCCCTTCTATTCATCCTTATTTATGAATGGGTTCAGGTTGAATAATTACATTATTAACTCTAATGTTTTTGATAATGTTATGCCTTCACAAACTTCTAATGCCCTAAGACTAAACTTAACTAAGACATTTGGTAGATTCTACTCTACGGATTCCAAGGAAGTTTCTTTGATTGGGTAAATTAAAGATGGACAAGTTGCACTTGTATCTCATTTGAAAAAATGTCTCAAGGTCACAATTTTTTGGTTGATATACCTACTAGCTATGGTATTCTCTTGAGTAGACATTTTTGTAAAGACCTAGGAGGTGAAATCCAACTTGATTGGTCTTGTGCTACCATACCTATTAGAAGTAAGAAGGAGCACTTAGAGATGCATCCTAAGGCCAAGATAATAGTGCTGAAATTTGAAGATCCCAAGGCATGAATTATGTTGAAGAAATTAAAATTTGGGAACTATGTGCTTTTTTTGGATAAAGATAGAGAAGCTAGTATAGTTGGTCTAGATTCAAATTGAAAACTTTGGATGATAGAATTTGATGGGAGATGGTCTAACTCTAGATTAGGAGTAGGTTTGGTACTTATTTCCTCTTGAGGTGAGCAATTTTCTTTTTCTCATAAATTGGAGTTTGCAAACACCAATAATATTGCAAAATACAAAGATCTCTTATTAGGGTTTACTAAAGCGAGAAGCATGGGAATTAAGATTCTCAAAGTTTTAGGAGATGCAAATTTGATTGTCAAACAAGTGTGTAAAATTTTTACTATGAAAAATTAAGACATTATATGAACTAGGTATGGGGTTCTATTAAGAATTTTAATGCATTTTCAATAGAGGATGTTCCTTGAGAACTCAAATCTGAGGTTGATTTGCTAGAAGTTTATTCCTCCTTATTAATCCCCTATCCTTATTTCAAGAACAAATCCTATAGTATTGTGTTAATTTATTGACCCAACATTCTTGATAACATTAACCATTGGCAGGTATTTGAGAATGACAAGAAAATTTAGGCTTTTCTTGAGAATGTTGAAATATTTTCCAAAACCTTCTTCAAAGGGAGTGCCAATGAGTGTAAATAGTTCTGCCTTGATGAAACAATAATATGAAGGATGTGGTCATTCAATTGAAAGGAAATAAAATTTTTAAGGGGTCGGTATCTCTGGAGGACTTATTTGACCATCATGACCAGTCTATTAAATAGAGAATGAGTGAATATATTAATAGATCAAGAGAGTTTAAAGCTCAAAAAATATTAGTGATTTTGATTCCCCTAAGCTAGTTTACATTGGAAATTTTTATTCTCCAAAAGAAAGGGAAAAAATTATATTCTTACTCATCAAGTACAAGGAATTTGTCACCTAGTGCTATGATGATATTAATAACTTTATGGATGGAAAGATCGACTTGTCAATACCCGATACAACTACAAGCTTTATGTAAGATCCAAAGGAGATGGTTAAGAAATGTCACAAACCCAAGTGTCATGATAGATAAGTAAGAAAAAGGGATACACCATCTTGCAACAATCATCCCAATGCAAGCGAGGGGTTCGAACCTATGACCTTAGTTTTGATACCAATTGTTACATTGGTGGTTGCCATTGCACCAAAAGATCAACCTATCAATGCTCGATACAACCACCAAATTCATGCAAGATCCACATGAGGTGGTTAAGATGTGTCACAAACCCAAGAATCATGCTATAAAAGGAAGACCAAGGGACACACCATATTGCAACACACATTCTATTGAAAGGAGGAATACCTACCTTTAGAAAGAAACAAAGGAATTACAACCCTAAGGTAACTGATGTGATTTTTAGGGAAATTGACAAGATGTTGAAGGAAAAAATAATTTACTTGATTCATCACTCTACCTGGGTAGTGAAAAAATTTGAAGTCTTCAAGAAGAATGGTGAAATAAGAATATGTGTGGATTTTAGGAACTTTAACCAAACATCTCTAAAAGATAATTATTCACTTCCGAATATAGATCATATACTTCATATAATTGTTGTCCTGGAGATAATGTCCATTTTGGATGGTTTCTCTTACTACAATTAGATTAGTATAATTGAGAAGATTATTGTAAAATAGAATTAACCATGCATTGGGGAACCTTCACCTACAATAGGATTCCTTTCAGACTTATCAATGTTGGAGCCAAAATTTATAGGGACATGGACTTGTCCATTCGATATCTCAGGAATAAAATCATAGTAATCTACCTTGATGACTTGATGGTGTTCTCTAAGAAAAGGGTGAATCATCTAAGGGGCTTGGATAAATTATTGCAAAGGTGTAAAGAGAAAAATATATCCCTTATCACTAAGAATTTAGTATTTGGAGCTACTTAGGGTAAGTTTCTAGGTCATATACTATCTAAAGAACGGATTAGAATAGACCCAGACAAAGTTAAGGTTGCTATCCTTCAACTAAGTCTTCCTTCTAGCAAGATGGGTGTGAAATAATTTTTTGCTCAAGTTAATTTCTTAAGGAAGTTTTTTATCATTGATTTATTTGAGATTACTAAAAATATAATGGAAGTGATGGAATAAAAACAATTTTGTAGGTCGAATGAAACTAGATATCAAGACTTTAATGATATCAAAGAAGTTATTTCTCAAGCTCCTATTCTAGTCTTCCTTGATTTCAAAAAGGATTTTATCATTTAATGTTATGCCTCAGAGAAAATTATATCTGATATCCTACTCAAAGTTGATGAGAAGAATGTAGAAGCACCCATATCATTCATGAGTATCATGTTGAAGAAGCACAAGATTAATTACTGTCAAATAGAAAAGCATGATTTTGCAGTGGTGAAAGTAGTCAAACAATTTAATTTATATATATTGTACACACATTTGGTTATATGCATACAAAACCCCATTGTTAAAACCATTCCCACTTAGTAGAATATTGACTACAATAGAAGAGAACAGTGGATTGCTAAGGTAGAGGTGTATGATTTGGACCTTAAGACTACAAAGCTAGTATGAGGTATATGACTATGTAAACTGATGGTAGAAGATAATAATGAACAAGAAGATGAGAAAGATCTTCCTCTAGTTATAAATATTAGCCTCCAAGATGAATGGTTCTCAAATATTTCCTATTTCCTCACTTACGAATATTACATGGTGTTTAGCAATCTCCTTAATGTGGGGGCATACATTAGAATTATATTTGGTATGCTTTCATTTGCATTTATTTTTCATGTTCCTTGATATGATTTTATTACTTCATACAATGTGTTTTCCTCTTTGTTGTGACATTGGAAGTAATTTCATTCAAGAGCGTGATCTATCTTAGCATATTACATTCCTCCTAGTGGTGATGCAACACACTGCATTCCCTAAGTTGAAAATATTTTATCCTTTGATTGGTTCTCTTTTGGAGACATTAGGAACAATGTCCCCAAAGATTAAGACCTTGCAAGAACTAAACCAAATTAATTTGAGAATCCCTTTGTATTGTTATGTTGTGTCTTGTGCCTTATTAAATTCATGGAGATATGGCTTTGATATGGTTTCTTGGGGTACACCTAGTTAACAACTAGCTTCACTAGCCCTTGTTAGCACACATTTTCATTTGGTGCCTTATTAGAGTCATGAAGGTATGGCTTTGATATGGTTTCCTTGAGCTCACCTAGTAAGCAACTAGCTTCACTAGCCCTTGTAAGCATGAATTTCCTTTTTTCCCTTATCATAGTCATGGAGGTATGAATTTGATATGGACCTCTTGGGGCTCACCTAGTGGACAACTATCTTCACTAGCCCTTGTGAGAATCAGATTTTATTTGCATAGTGGCTAGTGTGTTCTGGTTGTAAAACTTTTTGGACAAACAACCTTGACTCGGTCCACCATGTTGGATGGTCACTCGAAGCTTCATCCATTGCATTTTTCCTTTTTCCTTTTTCCTTTTTTATTTTTCCTTTCTTTGATTGTGTATGTTTTCAATCTGATTATTGCTTCATATATCATATGTGTGTGTGTTCCTTTGTGCTTATGTTGTTTTATTCTAAGATATTGATCCTAGGGGCTTGGCCACCCTCTTGACTATTTTCATCCTATCTTACTAACATTTGTACATTTGAACCCCTCTTGATTGTGTGGTTGGCTAATTTAGTGTTATTTCAAAGCAAGTTCATCCTCTCACTAAAGTGGGGGATAAATGTAGTGTAGGAAAATGAATACCCTTCCATTTTCACACTTTTTTGGGCCTACCTTTCTTTGTTTATCATTTTTTATGTCTTAGTTGGCCCTATTTTACATCCACAAGCCTAATAAACTACATCTTTTTTTGCTTAATCCCAACAATCATCAAAGGGAAAATGATCATTCAATGGTTATGTTTATGTGTCCCTGATTTTTAGGTCGGGAAAAAAATGCCACCTAGGGCATCTTAGTCCCCCAAAGGTCTTGGGACCTTGATTTTGGACATACCTCAAAAGGTCCCTTTTTAGATTCTATGCCCTAATATTTGAGCCTCAAGTCTAAGAGGCCACCTAGGGCATCTTAGTCCTCTTGGCTTATTTTTAGGATTTAATTTTGAAATAATGGAAAGATTTAGCCTCGTTTAATTAATATTTTCCTATGATGGCTTGGTGTGATGTAATTTTAGGATATTAAGAATAGATAAGTATAAATACAAGGTTTCTTCTCTCTTTTTTCTACTAACAAGATATCTAAGAAACCAAAAATTCAAGTATTCAATCAAGAGAATTCAAGAGAATTTCTTAAATAATTTTGGAGCTATTAGAACCCAAAAAATCCATAAAAAGCTTAAGTAATTTTTCACTATTCTCTATTAAAACCCTAAGTTTTTCCCATTTTAATCCCATTATTTCCCTATCTTTTTATAAAAATTCATTCACCACCTTTTGAAAGGCCAGGATACCCTTATACCGTTGCTACATTAATCATTTTCCATAGGCCAACACATTCTATTGCTATATCGCAACCCCCTTTAGGGTGGCCCGCGGTATAGACGTCGCGGTTATCAACAGTCAACAAAGCAAGCGATGGGTTGGCACAGTGAACAGTCAATGTAGCAGTAAATGCTTACCATGCCACCGTGCATAGTCTAAACATAGACCGCAGTAACACGGTGGGTAGTAGGTTACCGGCCAGGTAACGGTTAAGAGACTCCACTATGGTACCGCATGGGGTCATCTCACAGACTGTGGTAACACGGTGGCTGACTAGTGAGAAACAAATGGTGAACATAGCAGTCGAGAACACTTTCACCACTGTACCATGCTTGGTCAAACCACAGACCATGATGGCCATAGTGAGCAGGTAGTAGTCAGCGAAACGGTCAATGGTGGCACGATAATAGTTAGTGATTAAGCGATGAACAAAAACTGGCGGTGAGACAACCGTCGCAGTCAGTGTGAGTTGTTACCACTCAACCGTAGGGGGTTCTAATGGGCACCATGATAATGTAGTAGATGGTGAGGATAAAAATTGATGAGGCAAACAGTCAATGAAGTAGTCGATGATCATGTGGTGAATGAAGACAGTGTAGCAGGAGATGCTTATCATGCTACCGTTGGCGGTCATCTCATAGACTATGGTAGCATGGTAAACAATGAAGATAACCACCAAGGATAGGTACCACGATACCGTGGGTGGAAAATTCCAAGACTGCAGTAGAGCGCTAATAATATTAAAGACCACGGGAAATAAAAGGTAAAGGCAATGTATTAAGTGAAAAATCTAAGACAAAACTATAATATAAAATATTTAATTTTCCAATAAGGCAATCTAATTAAATATTTTAAATCTCTGTCATAAAATATAAAATGCCATAACCAGAAAATTGAAGGGTCACAACCCTTGAGATGTAATGTATAAATAATTTGAAAAAATAAGTTGAAAAGAGGGAGATAGAAAAAGGAGAGCATAATAGGTAGTAGTTAGACTGTAGGAGGGATATTTTTCCTGAGAAGGGACTGGGATGGAAATAATGTACAGAATTTTCTTGAAGCAGAAACAATGAAGACTAATGTTTTAAAATGGCGAATTTCTCTTTGGTGTTCAATTGTTGTGTTACATCAATTTATACTCTTTATTTTGATTGTCTTTAACTTGAGGTCTTTTAATTATTTAAATCAGCATATCAAGCATATTCCCTAATTTATCAAAATATAATCCATTTTGTGTGATTTGATTAATTAGTGTCTGCAAGTCAGAATTAAATTCTTTTAATAGATCACAGTAGTTTTAAGATTTCTTTTGGATAGTTGAAGAAGAACCTGATAGAGAAACATTCCAACATTTTTTATGCAAGTCATAGACTTAGTAAATTTTTATGCTAGCCATAGAATTTTTAGAGTGCCTAACAACTAGAGTTAAGCGAATAAGAGGAAACACATCATTTTAACTCCATTGCCCATGTGGATAGAAGGAACTGATCTGCCACAACCCAGAGATACAAATTCATATCAAACAATTTATTCAAAAAAATTCATTTGTGTAGTAGGAGTAGGAGTAGGTGTAGTAATTATATCTTTCCACTTCCCTTTTCCATTGTGGGTAGATATTTCAAACGGGAAATAAATTTAAATCTACAACATACACATAGGTCCACCCGCCTAGGTTTTGCAGAGCTTGAAGAGTAGAAGGTACAATTGCATCAATTGAACTTGTTAGCTGACCAAAAGGGTTGTGAGAGCTTGGCAACCTCTTGTGGTTTAAACCTACATTTTTGAGACCCAATAGGAGCCATCATCAAGATTCAAGCATCATATTAATGATATTGCATCATGTGTTTTTTTTTGCAAACATTTGTGATGTAGGGTTTTCATTCAAGAAATAATTTCAAGTTACAATCTATCAAGCATTCAAGTGTTCCAAGGTCTACATCCAAGCTATCCATTTCAAATAATTTTACAAACTTTACTATAAGGGTTTGGTGAGTTGTACCATTGCATGTTGTTCATTCATCATTCCCTTCATTATTCTATTTCATTTCAAGGTTTAATTTACTAACAAGGGGTTTGACCAAGGAAAACCCTCATTTACTAAAAATCAACAAGTGTTTCCTCTCTTGTATTTTTGTGATTGTAGATTTAGGTTGAAGACTTGAAAATAATTTAGAGTGCAAGATTGAAAAGTCGCAAATTTGCATGACAAAGTTGCAATTTTCATAGAAAATCACCTACATTTAAAATCTAGAATTTTTAGAACCTGAGATCTGGGAGGAAGCAAGTCTAGACCTTGGAGTTCATCATCACATTTAGAGTTTTTAAAAATCCAAAATGGGACTAATACGCCACCTAGGGAATCTTAGTCCTCCTAGGGGTATTTTGCAAAGATTCATTGAGATTTTTTTCTAAGATCCAAATATTTCGCATCTTCCTCGAAAAATAGCAATGAGACTAAGACAATAGTAAGGGCGTCTTTGTCCTCCCTAGCATATTTGGACAAATTATTTGCATTTCTATAATCCTCAGAACATCTCCAAAATTCCTAGGTACACACATTCTATCTTGATATTAGATAATTTCATCATTTGCATAACTCACTCAGCTTGCATAACTAGGTTTTGTAGGTTGAATGCTTATTTGTCTTTTCCAAGAATTTTCTTGGTGGTGAACCCCTAAACACTGAAATAATTCCCCCCCTTTCTAGGTCCTCCTAATTGAGAATTGACTCACCTTGTGAGGTTGATGATAAATCCAATTAGGGTTCTTAGGAAAAAATCAAATGAACTAGGGAAAATGAGGTGAACATCAAACAGTCTCCCTAATTTTCTTCAGTTCATTTTGGTGAACCCAACCTTGTTGAGCATTCATTTTATGATTCATAGTCCATAAATTTATAGATCTATATTGCATTCATTGCATCTTGCATTAATGAAAGTACATCTAGGGTTTCTTGCATATTGCATTAGTGAAATTGCATCTAGGGTTTCTTTAATTTGCATTAGTGAAAGTGCATATAAGTGGAATTTTTTAATTTCTTTCATCATTTCATCTCATTGAAAAACTAAAAATTGCATTTTTAATCATTCCAACTGCATTTAAACACATTATTATTGCATTGAATTTCTTGTTATTAATTACTTTTCCTTGCACCCATTTGCATAGTATTTTGTTTCCCAACTTCAAGTCCCTGAATAGGTAACTTATAAACATTGTAAAAAACTCAAAATTCATTATTTTCTCTAAAAAAAAACCTTGCCATGACTAAAACGCCCTTCCTGGCATCTTAGTCCCTCCTAGGGTTTTTTGCTCAAAACCCTTTGTTTGTTGTCTGTTTCAATCCCCGAAAATTCAAAATTTCACCATGAGGACCAATATGCGCTTCCTATAATCTTAGTCCTTGTTGAATTTGACTTTCTAATTTTCAAGGTTTCAAATTGCTTTTCTATCCTTTTGTTGACTACTTTAAGTTTTCTGTTATAATTTGCAGAACTGTTGTTATCTCAGTTTCTTTCATTTTCAAGTGAATTTTCTCAATCTTGCATCATGGATATGTGCTTTATATTTTTTTTGATGTCCCTAAAATATTTGGTAATGATCCTAATGATATTTAACACTCATGCTCAATCAACTTCTAATGTATGTCCTCCTCATGATGTTGACATCATTGGAAAAGATGACGACAACATGAATAAATTCCTCAATGATTTCCTTAACAATGTTGAATATAATGCATCCTTTTATCCATCCATGAAACAACCAAATCCCCCCTGGGTATGTGCAAGATCATTATGGAAAAACATGCCCTTAAGTGGCAATAAAATTCAGAAAATAAGAGTTAGGGATCTTGATGTAAAAAATTGAATAAGTTATCTATATTATTTCAGAAAAAGGTAAGAATAGAATCTGTAGAAAATTGAATGTAGTTTCTAAACTACTAGGTTTTTTTTCTTTTTAAATCTATTTGGTGAAAATTTGAAATTTCAATGCAGTATTACTTAAATTTCAGGGGAAAAATAAGGAGTAGGTGTTTTCTGACCATCCTAACCAGAATAGAATGATAAAAAAAATTTATAATATTTTAGATATAAGTAGGGGACTCATGTCCTGATGTGATGCATATTTTTTTGTAATTAATTAATTATAAAAAATTTATTACAACTTTTAAAAAATATAAAAAATTGTATGTCTGACCACCTTAACTTGGTCAAAACTTCATGAAATTTATTTTTTTGTAATCCTATAGTATGTGAAGCATAGAATATGATGCATGTTTTGGATTGAAAAAATGTGATACCATTTGAAAGATAAAGATTTTTTCATTCAGACTATCAATTAAGACTTTAGTCGTAATTCAAATAGAAAATGAATAATAATTATTTATTAAATTCAAAGTAAATCATAGTTTATATTGGTGGAAATCTAAGAATATCCTTTAAAAACCCTTTTCGTTTCATCAATTTTGGGTAAAAAAAAAGCTGTCAACCACATGGGCCATCATATCACTGAGATATCACCACTTTTTGGCTCATCATGATCCTACACATACCCCCCTACAATATCACCTCTTGAGATGCTTGGTTACTTACATCCCAAAATCGAAACAAAATTTGAACCTAAGTTCCCTACAATAGGTGAACCTTGTTCCTCTAAAAAAACAAATACTCAACCATCCTATGATAACAAAGCAAAAAACACTCCAATGAACCTAGAAGAAACATATGGAAAAGGATTCACAATATTAAGTGAACAAGGATGTGATACAAGTTGTGAACATGAAATTCATCAACTCCTAGAGAAAATATCAACCAATGAAAACACAACAGGGCTAGAATATCAACATCCCCCTCATAGTATACAACCTCCTCAAGAATACCTACAACTTCGTAGTGATGGTATAGTGTATTGGATAGGACAACTGAGAGGGGGGCTATGAATCATTTTTCATAGATTGTAACCTTAAATTCAATCACCAGAACTAACAAAAAAATAGATTAAGTGACTAACCATCAAATTCCAATGAAAAAACACAATAACACCATATTAATATGGAAAAACCAATGAGGTAAAAACCATAGTGAGGATTATCTCACACTATAGAGAATATCAAAACGAAATACAAAAAGGCTCATTTCCTAGAATAAGGCTCACTACCTAGAATAAGGACTCGCTATATGGACTCAGTATTCACAAGGCTACAACCTAGATGGCTCACTACAATAGAGATAAAAAGAAGACAAAGAAGACTTGTTACTAAGAGACAACAATCCCATTGCAACAAAGGATTCCACCACAATCACTGATTAACTTGCATGAATGATAGAGTTCACCTTCTGCTCACTGCATCTGTAAACTTAGTGTTAAGCTTCGTACTAATCAACCATAAAAATAACTCACAGACTTTCAAAATAGCATCAAAGTCACATATGCTCTTTCACTTATCTTCCTTCTTTTCTTATGTACACTTTAAATTTTCCCACAAATTCTATATTTATACCATGTACAACTTTGAAAAGATAGAAAGTCGGCCATCCAATGTCAAATTCAAATTAGGTATGTGTCAAACATCCTAGGGTGGAATTAGAATGAGGAAGACCAAGACACAGACTTCACTAGGATCCATAATAGATCCAACACGCTTCACCAATTTCAAAGATAGTGCTTGACACACAGTTGGCCAAACTAGTGTAAAACACATAGATCAATTAATCTCAATACTTTCTAATGTCAAAACCATCTTCAATAGAACTAGGGAAACACAACTCTAGAACCTCAAAGAGAAATTCAAACAAATAACAATTCTCCCAGACCTTAGTCAGATCATAGAAAACATTGTTCACATGTACCAGACCAACATCCTCAATATCTGACAACCTATAACCTTCTTTTTATACAATTTTATCATTATCCTCAACATTTACAATCAGAAACAACTAGTAGATAACTAGTTGACCAGTTGACATCAACGACAACACTTTCATTCATCTTTCCATTGTTGCAATAATCTCCCCCTTTTTTCATTGATGGTAACACATGATGTCAAAAACCATCAAAGACACACACCAACTCTGAAAATACTTCTCAGTATATTTATTTTTCTTCTCCCCCTTAGGAGATTATCTTCCTCATCACCTACTTTCTCTTATTAAATTTCTTTCATCTTCACATGCTCTTTCTCTCTTTTTCACATTCTCTTTCTCTCCTTTTTCAATTTCTCTTTCTCTCCCCCTTTGAAATCAATGGAAAAGAAAAAAATATATGTTCATTGAAACTTCCTTTGACATGAAAATATAATACTCATAGTGAAAACACTTAAAAACTGCTTGCTCCCCTTAAGAGGTGGCCACCAAAAACATCTATCCAAAAAGATAGAACCATGAATCCACCAGACTGATGCATCTCCAAGTGAATCTTTGTTTTTAAAGGGAGGAGAAATAACCCCTAGATTATCATGAATATACTCAAAATTATCTGGGTATGTGCAGGATCATCATGGAAAAAACAAGCCCTTAAGTGGCAATGAAAATTCAGAAAATCAGAGTTAAGCAACTTGACGTAAAAATTTGAATAAGTTATCTATATTATTTCAAAAATATGTAAGAATAGAATCTATATAAAATTGAACTTAGTTTCTAAACTACTACATTTATTTAAAAACAAAAATAATTCTATTTGGTGAAAATTTGAAATTTCAATGTAGTAGTACTTAAATTTCAAGGAAAAAATAAGAAGTAGGTGTCTGTCTAACCATCCTAACCACAACAAAATGATAAAAAAAAATTTATAATATTTTAGATATAATAGGAGGACTCATGTCCCAATTTAATGCATATTTTTTTGTAATTTTTTTTTAAGTAAATATTTAATTATCAATTTTTTTATTACAACTTTCAAAAAATATAAAAAATTATATGTCTAACAACCTTAACTTGGTCAAAATTTCATGAAATTAAATTTTATTTTTTAAATCCTATAGTATGTGAAGTATGTTTTGGATTCAAAAATGTGATACCATTTGAAAGCTATAGACTTTTTTCAATTATCCTATCAATCAATACTTGAGTCGTAATTCAAATAAAAAATGAATAATAATTATTTATTAAATTGAAAGTAAAGCATAATTTATATTGGTGAAAAGATGAGAATCTCCTTTAAAAAATCTTTTTTGTTTCATCAATTTTGGGTAAAAAAAATTCATCAGCCACATGGGCTATCATATCACTTACATATCACCACTTTTTGGCCCATCATGATCCTGCACATACCCATCTTTAGGAAAATCCTTTGTAAATATATCTATAATCTAATCTTTTGTTGAAACATACTCAAGCTTGACTTCATTCTCCATGACCATCTCTCTCAATAAATGATACTTCATAGATATATGCTTCATTCTTGAGTACATTTCAATGTTTTTTTCATCCATAAAACTTGTGTACAATAAGATGCAGTCACAATATACATAGTTTCAACAGTAAACAAAGAGACTGAATCTCACTTCTTACTCAAGCATGCCACCAATCTACATCCAAGAAAGAATGCACCATAGCTAGTACTCTTTCTATCATCTATACAAGTCCAAACCAATTTGCATGTGTATAAACACTAAGTTTAAAGTCAGTGTCTTTAGGATACCATAATCCATAATCCAAACTATCATTCAAATATCTAAATATTCTTTTAATTGTAGTAACATTTGTTTCCTTCGTATCTTCTTGAAATCTAGCCACAAGACAAACTACATGCATTATATATGGTCTAGTAGTAGTCAAATATAGTAGTCCACCAATCATAGATCTATACTTTCTTTGATCAGTCTTAGGTGATTTGTCATCTTTAACCAACTTACAACCAGTCACCATAGGAGTACTTACTAGTTTGGAACTGTCCATTCCAAATCTTTTCAACATTTCTTTCACATACTTAGATTATGAAATGAAAATTCCTTCCTCTGATTGATTAATTTGTAGCCCAAAAATTAAATTCATCTCACCAAACATAGAAATTTCAAATTATTTCTACATCTCTTCCCTAAAAAATCATGCACATTTTTCATTTCCTCTAAAGACAATGTCATCAACATATATAATAACAATTGTGATTTTCTCATTTTTTAGTTTTGAAATATAGATTACTATCTACTGTACCTTTGTTAAATCCTTGCTGACTCAAATACTTATCTAGCCTTGCATACCAGGCTCTAGGAGCTTTCTTGAATCCATATAAAGTGTTCCTCAATTCACCCACCATATCTAATTGATCTATTAACTAAAATCCTTCCTATTATTCCATGTATAACTCTTCTTCTAGTTCACCATTCAAAATCATTGACTTGAAATCCATCTAATAGACTTGGAAATCTTTATAAGTAGCCAATGCCGATAAAATTCTTATAGATTCCATTCTTGCTATCAAATAAAAATTCTCCTTACAATCTATACTCTCTACTTGTGAGTAGCCTTTACACACAAGCCTTGGTTTGTTTCTGACAACTTTCCCATTCTCATTCAACTTGTTTTTGAATACCCATTTTGACCCAATGATATTTTTGTCTACTAATCTTG
The DNA here is from genome assembly GCA_007115665.2 of Sequoiadendron giganteum. Taxonomy (NCBI): domain Eukaryota; kingdom Viridiplantae; phylum Streptophyta; class Pinopsida; order Cupressales; family Cupressaceae; genus Sequoiadendron; species Sequoiadendron giganteum. The sequence continues at coordinate 264,904,060 of CM021106.1, forward strand.
TGACCAATTCTCAAGTTTGATTATTCTCAATTTAAAAAAAAACTCTTTCATTTCTTCCTTCCAATATTTATCCTTATAGGCTTCACTAAGTGACTTCGGCTCAATCTCAGAGAATAAACACAATCTAGATAACACACCTGTTGTGTTGTCTCCAATAATTTTACTTTTTGAATGATTCCTCTATACATATTTTGGTGTCCTAGGGGACATTACCAAAGCATCTTCTTCACTTTCATTTTTCTTTTCTTGCTCATCTTTATGTTGTTCCTCCATAACTTCTTCTATTCTTGCAAAGTCATGTTCATCAAACATATACCCATCAATGTCAATATAATTATTTACACTTTCATTAACCTTCACATTCGAGCTTTCTACAATTTTCCTTAATATTTTGTTGCAAAATCTATAAGCCTTTCTTTTAGTAGAGTATCCAAGAAATATTCATTCATCACTTCTTGCATCAAACTTTCCCAAAGTTTCCTCATCTCTTCTTATATAACATTTTCTTTTCAATGCCCTGAAATATTTGATTGTAGGAATTCTTTTGTGCCATAGCTCATAGGGATTCTTTTTAGTGTTTTCTCTTGACTGAATACATATACAGTAGTGTGAATAACTTATTTCTAGTAAAATTTATGTAATCTTGCTTTAGTTATCATTGACCTAGCAACTTCTTGAGTTGTTCTATTTTTCCTTTCAACAACTCTATTTTTTTGACGAGTTATCGGAGTAGATATCTATCTCTTTATACCATGAGCTTCACAAAAGAATTGAAATCATAGGAGGGGAATTATCTACCTCTTTTATATCTCAAGCATTTAATATTCAATTTCACTAAATTTTCAACCATAGCCTTGAATGCCTTGAATCTATCTAATGGATTTAATTTCTCTCCTAGAAATGTAACCCATGTATATCTAGAATAATCATCAATTAAAACCATAAATTACCTTTCACCAAGTAGACTTCACACTCTCATAGGACCACAAAGGTCTGTATGAACTAAATTCAACAATCCAGTAGTAGATTTTTCTCCTGATTTGTAATTACTTATTTTTTGCTTCCCGAACTAGCAATTCCTATAGATAGCATTTATAGGATTTTTAATTCTTAGTAGATCTCTCATAGTCTGAATAAAAATGATTCTTCCTAGGTTAAAAAAATTATTATGACACATTCTATTATGCCATAACCAATTGTAATTTATTTGAGTCATAAAACATCATCCATCAACACATTTAAGTTCATAAATATTTTGTTTAGATTTCTTTCTTGTAGCAATCAATGTTCCACATCCTTTCTAAATCTCACATTTCTCATCCTTAAACACAAGATCATATCCTTTTCTACACATCTTACCAATGATCAACAGAGTATTCCTTAAACCCTAAACATAGTAAACATCGCCAGTATCATGCTTTCCATCAAAACTTACTTAACCTATCCCAAAATATTTAGCACCAATATAATCTCCAAACATAACCAAACCTATATCATATTTCTCAAATTTCACATAGATATTCTTATCACCAGTCATATGTGATGTGAGAAACCACTATCAACTACCCAAAAATTATTTTCTTATTCAACATGTACGGACAAGAAAACTATACCTTATTTTGTATCCTTCTCCTTGTCTTTCTCTTTCACTTTCTCTTTATCCTTCTCTGGAGAACTTTATTTTGACTATCTTTCTAATTTAGTAGAAGTAGGTTCATCCCTAATCACCAAGAACAAGCATTCATTGCCATATAGATCTTCAAATTCTTATTCTTAATCTGAAATACTAGCATTATCATTAACATAGTAAACTATGTTAACCTTCTTTCCTTTATTTTATATCTCATATCTTTGTTTATTCCTTTTTAGCTCTTTCCAGAAAATTTGCAGCATAGTGACCAATTTCTCCACAACTAAAATAGTTAAAGGGAATTTTACCTTCATACTTACAAGAGCCTTTTCTCATTCTTCTTACAAAGTTAGCATCAATTTCATCAAAGTTTTATTCATCTAGATATTTAGTTTTTGTAGCTTTAAAAGAAGTCTTTTTTTTACCTCCACTTCTTAGATTCAACTTCCTCATCTCATAATATGTCAAAAATCCTAGCAAGATATCCTTGTAACAAGTATTTTAATCTATACTCTACTCAATAACACTCACATTTTCATTGTCAACATCAAGAAGAGTTATGGGAATATTCTTTACAATTCTGGTTTCATCTATAGCAGCACCAAGGGATCGTATCCTAGCCACAACCTCATCCAATCTTGATACAAAGGCTTTAACATTCCCATCTTTGGATATGTGTAATAGATCAAACTATGTTTCTGTTAGAACTAAAAATTTCCATTAAAATCCTAAGGGTTTTTTCCTACTTTGAGCCTAATACTTTCAATATTTTTCCCATAAAGAATCACATACTCCCTTTTACAATGCTAAGGATGGTTGTGTAACCCCCATTACAATTCGTTCTCCCATCTTTCCAAAAAATAATTTATTCTTCTGCCATTCATAACATTAAAATACCTTACATCGCTACCACTCATCCATCATGGCTTTCATCGCTTTACCGCGGCCTTTTACAAAGTTGCTCAAAGTATAGCGGTGACAGTTAGGCATTGCCACGATAAGATTTACCACTATGCCACATGCGGTAAATTCATACAACTCAGTAGCACAGTAAAAACTCAAGCAATCGACAAAGACATGTCATTAGCAGTGAGGTGGCAAGGTGGTAGCCGGTAAGTTGTTATTGCTATACCGTGCATGGTCTCAACATTGACCCCAGTGATCATGGTAGATGGTGGATATCAGTGGAGGTGATGGTCTAAGACGCCACTGTGGTATCTCTGGTGGTTATAACAGTGACCACGATGATGTAGTGGAGAGTGAGAGTTGACCAATGGAGACAGTAAATGCCAATCGCTATACCATGTGAGATTAACATAGTGACTATGGTGGCGTGGTGACAGGAAAGTGATGAGGAGGTAATAGTCAGATATGATCACCACGGAACTGTAGGGTGCAAATAATGAGCCCATAGTAGAACGGTAGAAGGGGCGTAATCAGTAAACGGCCACTGCAGCACCATGATGGGATAGAATAGAGACCGTGGTAACATGGCAGATAGTGGTGGGACCAATCAAAGTCAAGGTGGTATAATGATAAGGGCCACAGGGAAATAAAGTGTAAAGAACAATAAGTTTTAAAATGAAATATTATAGGCTGACAATATAAGAAAAAATCGAATGTATAATTGTATAAAACTATTTAATTTGCCGAAAGGCAACACAATTACAATTAAATATTTTAAAATCTCTATCATTGAATAACTAAACCACTGTAACAGAAAATGAAGGGTCATGACCCTTGAGATATGTATTGTATAAATATTTTGAAAATCAGTTTGAGAAGGGGTTAGAGTAGGAGATAGATTTCTCTTAAAATAAGACTAGGAATGGGAATAATGTATAGACCTTCCTGAAACAATGCAATGGAGAACATGTTCATAAATTGGTGAAATATTTTTGAGTTCAGTTGTTGAGATGCTATAATTTGTATTATTTTTTATCTTGGTTCTCTCCAATTCGAAGTCTTCTAATCATTTGAATTAATGTATCAAGCATAATCTTGATTCATCAAAGTGTATGTTTTCACTTTGTGTGATTTTTATTTGTTGGTGTTTGTAAATGAGAAGTAAATCCCTTCAAGTAAGTCACAGTGTTTGCAAGATTTCTTTTGGATAATTTAAGAAGAACCAAGTTAGAGAAAATTCCAGCATAAATTGTGCAAGCCATAAATAAATAAAATTATATGCTAGTCATAAGATTTTATTTTATAAAGTGCCTAATAACATGAATGAAAATAGAGAAGGAAAACACATGTCATTTTCTATTTTTTGACTCCATTGCCCATGTGGATAGAAGGACTGATCTGCCACAACCTAGAGACCTAGTTTCATATCGAACAACTTATTCAAAACCTTTCATTTGTGTCGTAGGAGTAGGAGTAGTTGTAGTGATTTTATCTGTCCACTTCCCTTTGCCATTGTGGATAGACTTTACAGCAAGAAATCTAGTTCAAATCTGCATGTGCTATATAGGTTCACCCACCTTGGTCTAGTAGAACCTAAAGAGCAGAGGGTTCAATTGTGCAATTGGCCTTGTACGTTGGCCAAAAGTGTTGTAAGAGCTTGGAAATCTTATGGTTAAAACCTGCATTTTTGAGAACCAACAGTTTGGCGACATTGCTGGGGATTACTCAAGAAGATTTTTAGCCTTTCCATTTATAGCGTCAACAAAGTTTCACATTTTTTTTTGAGATTTCGCAAGGGCAAACCAAATCAATATCATAATCTATTTCATTTTCCTACTTTTGGAAAAGTAGGTGGCAGCTCTATTTTAATTTGATATATAATGCATGGATTTTGTGGAGCAGTAACGTTTTATGAAGATGGCAAAAGCAAAAAGAGGAACACAGTCAATAAGAGAGTTGAAGGAATTGAGACAACAAAGGCTGCAATTGGACCGACAGATGCTATAATTGAACCAATAATTTCTGCAATTGGGAGTCAAAAGTGTTTTAGATACATCACCGAATGGGTCATCATATAGTGAGGATGAATACACAAATTATAGGAGATCCTGGACACCGCAAACACCACATGATGCAACTAAGAACTCTGGAAACAAAGCTAATGTACTTTATTCACAACACAATACTTTTGATGAGTATATTCAAATCGAAGAGAGGCAAAAATCTTGTGGATTCCTTTTTTGACATAAGGAGATATAAGGGAGAAGATGTAAACTCTTTGTACAATAAAATGATAGAAATTTGTATGCAATTACCTCCTCATTTTAGGCCAACAAGACCCACTTTTTTTGCACAAATTCTAAGAGCATCAGAGCCTAAATCAGTTAATTGGCCAGAATCATCAAAACAATGTGCATTGGATGTGGTGAATAAACTTATTGATTCCATACTTGGGACAAGGTATGTGGATACCACCAACAGTCCTTCAGAGGTTGCATTAGAAAATGATATCATGTTGTTTCACAATGAAGATGTGGAGAGTTTCTCTTGGATAGCAAATTGTGAGTCGAATTGTGAAGATGAAATAGTGGATGTTTATCTGTAACAAGATGATTGTTGCAATTATTATGAAGATAAAGAAGAGGTTGGATACATGGTTGAAGATATGGAAGCAGAGACCTGTTCTCTCAGTAGTGAGCAAGTTTCAAATTTGTTAACTCTAGAATACCAGAAGTATGCACATGAAGGTGATTCCAAAGTTTTGGTTCCAACCTACATTTGTTTTGACAGTGAAAGTAATAATTCATATGACTCCATGTGTATCTCTCAAAGTTATGAGGAATTATTTGAAGCTGATCAAAGATCCATGTCTAACCAAGAAGAGGTATGTGACTCAAATAGTATTTTCCTACAAAAGGAAGATGTTGGTTTGCATGTTGTTGATGACAAGTGTTCAGTATTTGTTGATTCAAGTATGTATAAGGATGATTGTATGAATCAAAAGTGAGTGTCAGTGCCAAATAATGATAGGAAAGAAATGGAAATTAATTTGATTGTTTCAAAAAATATTGATGAGACAAAAAAAATTGATTTCCAAGAAAAGAATTTAGATTTTTCAGGTCCCAGTGTAGTTGCAGGCACATTCAACAACATATGATAATGAGCAATCCTATGAATGTTTTGTTGAAAGTGGATACATTTTGTATGCTGATGGTGACAAATATTTATTGAATAATGAATTATAGACTAGTGTGTGTCAGGTTGAATATTATGACTTTCTGGAGGTTTTCAATGACAGTGCATGTAATAGGGCAGATCAAATGGATAGTTTTAAGGAAATCTAATGAGCTCTAAACAGAATAAGGTCTATGACAGAGAAAAGTGTAAGTTTTTCTTTGTGGTGGCCTCGAGTCATTCTTTATGGTTTAATTTTTGAACCATGGCATGTACATAGGATTAAGGATTACTAGTGCATGGACAATTCTTAGTAATGTCTCTATAATCATTCTCTTCCATGCACAGTAGTTTAGGATTCTCTAATTCTCCATTTTCTCCATCTTTCATGTCTTTCAATTTTTATCATGTGCTCAGTCTTCTCTAGCAAAGAATTTTGGATTCTTGCAGTGATTTGCAAAACCACTCATCCCCAACATGAGCCACTGTTAGAACTGAAAATTTCCATTAAAATCCTAAGAGCTTTTTCCTATTTTGAGCCTAATACTTTCAATATTTTTCCCATGAAAAATCACATACTCCCTTTTACAATGCTAAGGATGGTTGTTTTACCCCCATTAAAATCCGTTCTCCTATATTTCCATAAAATAATTCATTCTACTCCCACTCATAACGTTAAAATACTTTACACCGCTACTGCTCATCCATCATGGCTTTCACCATTTTACCATGGCCTTTTGCAAAGTGGCTCATGGTATAGCAGTGATAATTAGGCATTTTCACAATAAGGTTTACCTCTATGCTGCACATGATGAAGTCATACACCTTAGTAGCATCGTAAAAATTCAAGCGGCCGACAAAGACATGTCATTAGCAATGAGGCAGTGAGGTGGCAGACGGTAAGTGGTTACCGCTATACCACGCATGGTCTCAACATAGATCATGGTGGTCACGGTAGATGGTGGATAGCAATGGAGGTGACAGTTTGAGATGCCACCATGGTACTGTTGGTGGTTATCATGGTGACCGCGGTGATGCAGTGGAGAGTAAACACTAACCAATAGAGACAGTAAAGGCCAACCACTATACCGTGCGTCATTAACATAGTGACCGCGGTGGCGTGGTGATAGGAAAGTGATGAGGAGGTAATAGTCAAATATGATCACCATGGAACCATATGGTGCAAATAATGAGCCCATGTTAGAGTGGTAGAAAGGAGCGCAATCAGTAAATGGCTACCATGGCACTGTGATGGGGCATAATAGAGACCGCGGTAATGCGGTAGATAGTGGTGGGACCATTCAAATTCAAGGCGGTAAAATGATAAATGCCATGGGGAAATAAAGTTTAAAGAATAGTAAGGTTTAAAATGAAATATTACAAGCTAGTAATATAAGAAAAAATCAAACGTATAATTATATAAAAATATTTAATTTTCTAAAAGGCAACACAATTAAATATTTAAAATCTTTGTCATTGAATAACTAAATGGCTGTAAAATAAAATGAAGGGTCGTGACCCTTGAGATATGTATTGTATAAATATTTTGAAAATCATTTTGAGAAGGGGTTAGAGTAGGAGATAGATTTCTCTGAAAATAAGACTGGGAATGGGAATAATGTACAGACCTTCCTGAAACAATGCAATGGAGAACATGTTCATAAATTGGTGAAATCTTTCTGAGTTCAGTTGTTGAGATGCTATAATTTGTATTATTTTTTATCTTGGTTCTCTCCAATTCTAAGTCTTCTAGTCATTTGAATTAATGTATCAAGCATAATCTTGATTCATCAAAGTGTATGTTTTCACTTTGTGTTATTTTTATTTGTTGGTGTCTGCAAATCATAATTAAATCCTTTCAAGTAATTCACAATGTTTGTGAGATTTATTTTGGATAATTTAAGAAGAACCAAGTTAGAGAACATTCCAGCATAATTTGTGCAAGCCATAAATAAATAAAATTTTGTGCTAGTCATAAGATTTTATTTTATAAAGTGCCTAAAAAATTGAATTAAAACAGAGAAGGAAAACACATGTCATTTTCTATTTTTTGACTCCAATGCCCATGTGGACAGAAGGTAGTAATCTGCCACAACCTAGATACCTATTTTCATATCAAACAACTTATTCAAAACCTTTCATTTGTTTTGTAGGAGTAGGAATAGTTTAGTGATTTTATATATTCAAATCCCTTTGCCATTGTGGATAGACTATTTAGCAGGAAATCTAGTTCAAATCTGCATGTTCTATATAGGTTCACCCACCTTGGTCTAGCAGAACCTAAAGAGCAGAGGGTTCAATTGTGTAATTGGCCTTTTACATTGGCCAAAAGTGTTGTAAGAGCTTGGAAAACTCTTATGGTTAAAACCTATAGTTTTGAGAACCAACAATTTCTAGATTCTGTAATTTTTCCTCTTTTACCCCCTAATCACCATCATGTGCTCTTTCTAAAGAATCTAAGACTTCCTTAGATGTATTCAAATTCTAAACCTTAATCAACTTGGAATGTACTAGACTATTCTTCAAGATAAAATTTTCCTTATTATTTTCTTTATGTGATGTTATTTCTCCAAGTTTACTTAGACCATTAGCAGGAGGAGTGTAGGGTTTCTTATAAGATTTCTCGATATCATATCTACAATATTCTAGATATTCTTCCATCAATAATTTTATGACACCATAATTAGCTCCATCAAACCTCGAATAATCTTAGATCATTTTTCTAGGCATCCCAGACCTTCTTGAATTTGTTAATCTATTCACCAAGGAACCAAGCTTTGATACCAATTATTGAAAAGGATAAATAAGAGGGGGCAGTGAATCAGTTGTCATAGATTTTAACCTTAATTTCTATTACTGTAACTAACTCATAAAGTGATAAAGTGATTAACCATCAAATACCAATGCACAAACATAATAACACAAGATTTATGTGGAAAACCTAATGAGGGAAAAACCACGATGAGGATTAAGTAACACTATAAATATTATCAAAAACTTACAGAAAGGCTCACTTCCTAGAATAAGGTTCACTACTTGGAACAAGGATTCATTTTCGATAGGGATACAATCTAGATGGTTCACTACCACAAAGATGACTTCTTATAGAGAGACAACAATCCCAATTCAACCAAGGATTCCACCACAATCACTGATCCACTTCCATGAATGAACGAGTTCTCCTTTTTCTCACTACATCCAAAAACTTAGCGTTAAGCTTGACATTGATCAACCACACACAAACTTCACACAATTTTAGAAAGCATCAAATTTGTTTCTTCTCTTTCACTTATCTTCCTTTTTCTCTTATGTGCAATTTCATTGCTCATGCATTTTGTATTTATACCATCTCTAACTTCTAAAAGATACAAAGTAGGCCATCTAACTTAAATTCAAATTAGTTTGACACCAAACATCCTAGGGTGGAATTATAGTGAGGGTGACCCAAACATGCGCTTCATCGGGACCCTTAATAGATCCAACACGCTTCATCAATTTCAAAGATAGTGCTTAACAGATGGTCAACCAAACCAGTCTAAAACACATAGATCAATTAAGATCGATACTTCCAAATGTTGAAACCATCTTCAATATAACCAAGGCAACACAACTCTAGAACCTCAAAGAGAAATCCGTACCAACAACAATTCTCTTGAACCTCAGTCAAAAACACAAAAAACATAGTTCACAAGTACAAAACCAACATCCTCAATAGATGAAAACCTGTAACCTTATTTTTATACAATTTTATCAATATCCTCTACACAGATAGTGAAAAAAAAACTATTAGATAACCAATTGACCCGTTGAAATCAATGAAAACACTTTTATTCCTCTTTCCATTCTTGCAACATGTTGATATTTGATTCTTCCCCTAATATGAATGTCGTTCTTAAAGTATAACCAATGTCTAATAATAATTTCAAGGATGAGAGGAACTCATCAGGTCCTCCTCCTCAACCTTCTACTAGAGAGTTTGTTGAATCTAGCAAAGTACCTTACATGTTCTCACACACCCAAAAAAAATTCAAATGACAACTAAAACATCTTACAGACACAGGTCAGTTTAAACTCCCACCCTACACTAGAATAAAATTACCTAAATATGATACAATGTACTATATATATCATAGGATTCTTGGGCAACTTACTGACGAGTGTCTTACTATAATAAGAATCCTTCAACAGTTTGACATTATAGAAATAATCGCTTAAAATGGGACCCCATGTCATGTAATAGTTGTAGAATATTCCATTATCACTATTACATGACCCTTCTCATCACCTACATCAGATCATTATTTCCTTACACTCAGTGGGGGAAAGAAGTAGATGGCCTTGCACTAGTAAGGCATTTGTTGTTGTCTCGTAGGTTCATCATTTGCCTTTCACTTATACAAAGTAAGATTGGGAGGTGGATGACTTGCTTTAGGTTGACTCGCCTATGGCCTACTAGTATTTTTTTTTTGTTTTGTGTGATTGCATGTGCGTATTGTGATCCCTTGTGATGTTTTATTTGAGGGTATGTATAGGATCATCATGGAAAAAATAGGCCTTTAAGTGGCAAAAAATTCAGAAAAATCAGAGTTAGGCAACTTGACATAAAAATCTGAATAAGTTATCTATATTATTTAAAAAATATGTAAGAATAGAATTTGTAGAAAATTGAATATAGTTTCTAAATTATTAGGTTTATTTTAAAAAAATATAATCTATTTGGTGAAAATTTGAAATTTCAATATAGTAATACTTAAATTTCATGGAAAAATAAGAAGTAGGTGTATGACTGACCACCCTAACAACATTAAAATGATAATATTTTTTTATAATATTTTATAAATAAGTAGAGGACTCATGTCCCGATGTGATACAAATTTTTTTATAAAAAAATTTTGTCACAAATTTTTAAAAATATAACAAATCGTATGTCTGACCACCTTAACTTGGTAATGAAATTCATTTTTTATTTTTTAATCTTATATTATGTGAAGCATATAATGTGACACATGTTCTGGATTAAAAAAATATGATATTGTTTGAAAGCTATAGATGTGTTTCCATCAGCCTAAAAATCAAGACTTTATTTGTAATTCAATAGAAAATGAATAATAATTATTTATTAAATTCAATGTAAAGCAAAATTTATATTGGTGGAAAGTTGGGAATATCCTTTAAAAACACTTTTCATTTCATCAATTTTGGGTAAAAAAAAAATCGTCAGCCACATACCCATCATATTGCAACTTTTTGGCCCATCATGATCCCACACATACCCTTGATGTTCCTTGTCTCTTTGTGCATTCCTATATTTGTACCTTCATTCTTCTATATGTCATAAGCTCTTTTTGTTTTCATTTATATTTTCTTTCAGTTTCCTTTTTATCTTGGGTTTTCCTTTTGGGGATGACGCAAGGTGTTGAGACACCTTATGTCTCTTCCATGTTGACCCAAGAGATATTTCATTTATATTTTATTTTTCATTTCATTTTGTCTTATGTTTTCCTTTTGTGTATAATGCAAGGCAATGAGACACCCTATGTCTCTTCCATGTTGACCCAAAATTTTTTCCTTTGTTTTCATTCTCTTTGTGTCATTCTTCTAGTTCTATGTGTATTTGGGGAATGATGACAGTTCCAAGCTCTCTAATATCATTGTAGCAAAGATAGATACTAACCCCAAATCTATATATCCCTTCAATGTTTATGGGGGGAAACACGCTTTTCCTTTTCATTTTTGGAAACTTTAAATTAATTTCTCACTACATGGTGTTTAGCAGTTTCTTTAAAGTGGGGACATACATTAGCATTATTTTAGCACGATTTCATTTGCATTTTTTTCATGTTCCTTGATATAATTTTCTTACTTCATATGTTGTGTTTTCCTCTTTGTGGTGATATTGGGAGTAATTTCCTTCAAGAGTGTGATCTATCTTAACATACTACATTCCTCTTAGTGTTGATGTGACACATTGCCTTCTTTAAATTTTGAATCTCTTATCCCTTGATTGGTCCTCTTTTGGTGACATTAGGAAGAATGTCCCCAAAGATTAATACCTCACATGAACTAAGCCAAATCCATTTGAATATCCCTCTTTATTGTTGTGTTGTGTCTTGTGCCTTATTAAAGTCATGGAATTATGGCTTTGATATGGTTTCTTGGGGCTCACCTAGTGAAAAACTAGATTGACTAGCCCTTGTGAGCATGAATTTTATTTTGGTGCCTTATTAAAGTTATGGAGGTATGGATTTTATATGTTTTTCTTGGGCTCACCTAGTAAAAAACTAGCTTCACTAGCCCTTGTGAGCATGCATTACATTTTTTTCCTTATCATAGTCATGTAGGTATGACTTTGATATGGACCTCTTGGGGCTCACCTAGTGGACAACTAGCTTCACTAGCCCTCGTGATCATGTACTTTTATTTGCATAATTGACAATGTTTTCCACTTGTAAACCTTTTTGGACAAACAACCTACCTCCATTCCACTGCATTGGATGGCTAGTCGAAGCTTGATCCATTACATTTTTCCTTTTTCCTTTTTTGTTTTTCCTTTCTTTGATGGTACATGTCTGGAATCTAATTATGGGTTCATATATCATTCATGTGTGTGTTCCTTGGTTTTTACGTTGGTATGTTGTAGGATATTGATCCTAGGGGCTTGGTCACCCTCTTGATTACTATCATCCTATCTTACTAACATTTGTACATTTTAACTCCTCTTGATTGTGTGGTTGGCTACTTTAGTGTGAGTTTGAAGAAAGTTCATCCTCTCACTAAAGTAGGGGCTAAACATAGTGTAGGATAATGCACACGCTTTCATTTTCACACTTGTTTATGCCCAACTTTCTTTATTTATCCTTCTTTATGTCTTAATTGGCCCTATTTTGCATCCACAAGCTTAATAAATTACATATTTTTCTAGCTAATCTCGATAATCATCAAAGGGAAAATGATCATTTAATCGTTATGCCTATGTGTCCTTGATTTTTTGGTTGAGATTAAAATGCCACCAAGGGAATTTTAGTCCCCCATAGGTCTTGGGACCCTTATTTTGAACACACCTAAAAAGGTCCCTTTTTGAAGTTTGTGCGCTGAGATTTGAGCCTCGGGACTAAGATGCTACCTAGGTCATCTTAGGCCTCCTTGGCCTATTTTTGAGATTTAATTTCAAATTTTAGTAGGATTTAGCCTCCTTTAATTAATATTTTCCTATGTCAACTTGATGTGATGTAATTTTGAGATATTAAGCATAGATAAGTATAAATATGAGGTTCCATCTCTCATTTTTCTACTAGCAAGATATCTAAGCATCCTAGCATTCATGTATTCACTCAAGAGCATTCAAGAGCAGTTCTTTAAGCATTTTGGATCCATCATTAAGATTTAATCATCATATCAAATATCTTCTTGCATCATGTGTGTTTTTGTGCTAACATTTGTGATGTAGGGTTTTGATTCAGGCAAGAAATTCAAGTCAAGATCTATCAATCATTCAAGTGTTCCAAGATCTACATCTAAGATAGCCATTTCACACAAGTTTGTAGACTTTACTATAAGGGTTTGGTGAGTTATAATTGTTGATCGGTTTTTTATGCACTTATCAACATAGGTAATACATAGGTGCATCACCTCTCTTGAAATCCAATCTTCCATAATAAAATTGTAGAACACTATCCCAAGGTCTCTAATGTTAGGTCTTGATAGTGGTTAGAATATCTTAGTTTATTTATGTGATTCACTGGAATCACAAGGAGGTCTTATGGAAGAGTCACAAAGTGGGGAAGTTGGATCTACAAATGGAATTCTTAATATGGGAGAGTTTTCATGTGTTTGTTGTAGGTTCAAACAATAGTCTTGAACTCAATTTCAACATTAGATTTAGCTTTGTAATTAGGAATGAACCTTGCCTAAGGCTACTTATTACAAAAAAAGGAAAAGAGAAGGGAAGAGAGTAAGTTCCTGGACCTAAAACTATAAATGAACGGTGATCATGGAGGTCTCTACAGTAGACAAACTCCCTAAACTAGCTTTTGCTTAGACTATAGATTTTCAGTTTGCATAAACACATCATGAACATGCAAGTGAACTAAGTTGTAGAAATAAAGAAAATAATATCATACTAGCTTTACAAAGTGATTCATCATCAAAAAACCACAAAAAAAATGAGCTGGAAATTCATCAAATACTATAACAACAAACACCATCATCACTGCCCTTCAAGAAAATCGCTACTAAACTAATAGGGAAGTAGAACCATGCACACATAATGAGAAAAATAAAAAGGAAACACCCATAAATCATGAAGTGTTGCCTTCTATTGCTACATAATGCCTTTACACAATCTCTCCAACCCTTTACAAATGAGGGGAAGACCCCTATTTATAGTGTTCCAAATCCCAAATGAATGGCTAGGATTGAATTACATTGTGGGTCCCAGATTTGATTGCACTAGGGCTTCACCTACCCCACAATATTCAATAATTTAAAATACATTTTTTTCTTTTTCTCTATTTTGTATTTTACTACCTAGGTATTGTAGTAGTTTTTTCCTCTTGTTTTTTTCCCTTTTACTATAGTTGAAACTGCTTGAAAGCTTCCCTTTTCTCAATGGACTTGCAACATTATCGATTGGATCAAATAGGTATTTCAATGACTAGCATCAATGGATTGCTTTCCCTTCATTCAGGTAGACAACCCCTTAAAGATCATTATCTTCTGGTGAAAAGTAGGACAAATCTCCTATGGGTCTTCAAGGCCACCCCCTTGCATTTTTTCATTGACTTGCTTGGCACATGCCCTCTTCTAATGCCAACTTTGTTGATGGGTGCTATGAAGAGAGGTGAGAATAAAATGAATGATAACATGAGCTACATGTTTTTCCTTGTTCAACTTTTTGAATCAGTCACCCTCACAGACTCACACTAGGTTTCTTGAATCCTGCATACATGACGTGTTGAAATTTCTTTCATACATAAATCAAGGAAAACATTAGTCAAAGCTTGTGAAATCCTCGTTGGATTCACCCATGCATCATCAAAATATCATAATATTCATGTAAATTTCCATTAGCATTTTACTAGAGGATTTTGGACGGTCCAAGACCAAGAGGTTGAACTTCTCTAGCCAAAATGTTATTTTGAAAGGGGGAACAAGGAAGGGTGACATAGATGGATTCTCCTGGCTTCAAATTTTGAATTTGAAAAGTTCATGCAGGAGAGGTTCCAAATTGAGCATGTGGATCAAAGTTCGTTTCCAAATTGGGAGACATTTGGATCATTACTGGGGCACCCAGAGTTACGAGGAGGGAAAGTTGTCCAGATTTTTTTTTTTTGAACAACAATGGTGAGGCATAATTTTGGGGACAGAGTTCCAGAAATAGCCAAGGAAAAATGAAGTTCTCGAAATAGCCACAGAGGGATGAAGCTCTTGAAACAGCCAGGGAGGGACAAAGTTCCTAGAACAGTCATAGAGGGACAAAGTTATGGAAATAGCTGGGGAGGGATGGAGTCCCTAGAACAACCGCAAAGGGACAAATTTTAGGAAATGGCCACAAAGGGGCCAAGTTTTAGGAGTCGTAACATTGGGGGTAGATGAAAGACAAAATGAAAAAGGAGGGACAAAGTTCCAAAAAAACCATGAAGGGGTGGAGTTCCAGAAATAGCAAGGGAGAGACAATTTTCCTAGAACAGCCACAGAGGGATGAAGTTTCAGAAATGACCATGGAGGACTTGGGTTCCAAGAGCCAAAATTTTAGGGGTAGACGGAAGGAAAAATGACAATGGAGGGATGGAGTTTCAAAAATGGTCACAGATGGGTGGAGTTCTAGAAACAGCCACAAATTCATCAAGTTCCGGGAATTGAAATACTGAGGATAGATGGAAGGAAAAACAACAAAGGATAGATGAAGTTTTGGAAATGGCCATGGAGGGGTGGAGTTCCGCAAATGGCTAGAGAGGGACAAATTTCTGAGAATAGTTGTAGAGGGACGAAGTTCCAAAAATGGCCACAAAGGAGCCGTGTTCTAAGAGTTGGATTGTCGGGAGTGGATGGAAGGAAAAGCAACAAAGGAGGGAAAAACTTATGATAATGGCCATGAAGGGGTGGAGTTCTGGAAATAGCCATGGAGTTCCTAGAATAGTTGCGGAGGGATGGAGTTATGGAAACGGCCATGGAGGGGTTGGGTTCTGGGAGCCAAAACGATGGAGGCATATGGAAGGAAAAATGACAAAGGAGTGACAAAGTTTTGAAAATTTCCATGGAGGGTTGGTGTTTTAGAAACAATGAGGAAGGAACAAAGTTCCCAAAATAGTCGCAGAGGGATGAAGCTCTAGAAATGGCCATGGAGGGGCCAGGTTCTAGGAGCCGAAATGCAAAGGGTGGATGAAAGGAAAAATGGAAAAGGAGGGACAGAGTTTTGGAAATGACCACAGAGGGGTGGAGCTCTAGAAATATCCAACGAGGGATGAAGCTCATGGAAAAGCCACAGAGGGACAAAGTTTCATAAATGGCCATGGAGGGGCCGGGCTCCAAGAGATGGAACACTAGTGGTAGATGAAAGGAAAAATGGAAAAGGATGAAGTGCCTAAAATGGCCACATAGGGGTGGAGTTCTGAAAATGACCATGAAGGGGTGGAGTTTTGGAAACAACCAAGGAGGGATAGAGTTCCTAGAACAACTGCTGAGTGACGAAGTTTCATAATTAAATTTCTGCAACTTCCCAAAACTTAACAAAACCTTGGAAATTCACTTAGGAACCCCAAAAAAATCCCAAATCCATACGAAACCTATCCCCAAAGTCAAAAATGAAGAAAAAATTGAAACGAGTGAGTAGAGATGAGGCCTGGAGGACGTCGGGGCATCGAGTGAAGGGAAACCCGCAGGGGCACTTTCATGAAAGAAAAAGACTTAGTGAAACTCAAGTAGGTGAATTTGGTTGGGGAATTTGATTGTTTGATGATACATTACCAATTTAGGCTCTAGGAAAGGGGAACACAAAATGAGATGGGAGAAAAGCAACCCATCTAGAGTGAAAAGAGGGGGTCCCTATCCATGATGGGGTGTGTGTGCAAAACATGCACAACAAATGGTGACTCGCTGGGGAAACTATCTAGAGCATTTTCATGACAAAATGGAATAAAAATGTAGAATATTTGGTTCTGATCTTCGCACTAGGGAAAACAAGCTAGATGCTCAACCAAAAGATCAAAACCACTAGCTAATTCGACCTTTAGTATGCTGAAAATCAAAGTGTGTGCAGTTGTGTCAATTCCCATCTGTTAGTTTTTAAAAGAATCCAAGCTCCGTCAAGTTAATCTACGTAGTTTATTCTAACTCCAAAAGAATCTAGTACATTTCCTCACTCCTACTCATGCTTCCATAGCCCCAACAAGGTTGTCATTATGATTATCCTAAAAATTGATCTACTGCCAACCATGCATCGATAGCATCGGTAGAGTTGCTCAGATACCCATGAAAGGGTTAATTTATTTTCTTTTGATTTTTAATATTTTTCTTTTTTTTCCTTTCTTTTCTTTTGATTCTCAATATTTCAATTCTTTTTATTTCAACCCGCAAGCATTGAAGCTTGTGAAAGAAAACAATGAAGAAACCACTCTAAAAAAAGCAACCTACAACTAACCAAGTAACCTAATGAAAGTAAATTTATCATTAGAGTTCTCAACCATCCAGATTTATCCTTATATTCAGAGAAAATAAATTAAATATTGTAGCATTCAAATTCTACCCCAACATCACAAATAATTAGCAATTAAGGAGGCTCATTAAAATCGTGATTAATCCATAAAGATGTCTATTTTTCCTCATTCCCATAATCAAAATGATAAGTGCAACTATGAAAATTAATAGGAGCAAGGAAGGATAGAACCTGGATGTTTTTGTACAATTGTGGTAGTGATTGACAATCGAGGGTGAGCATTGCATCATCAGTCTTTGCATTGGTAGCTTTAGATGGAGGCACTAGATGGTGTAGCACTTCTGGCATTAGGCTCACAAAGGCCAAGAGAACGGGGCATAAAACACCTATTCCATGTCTTTTGTGGGATCAAAAATCCCTATCAATTATTCTTTGAGAAGATAGACTTCATCTCGTTGATCTTTTGTAAACCTAGTCTCCACTTGATTGTTGTCCTCGAAAGGTGACATTTTGTCCTAGTTCCTTTCCCAAGTTTTTTCCTTACTTATGTGGCATTAAATATCATTGGACAATGACATGCATGAATCTATACTATTACATCCATCTGAATATGAAGGAAAATCAACAACCATCATGGCAAAAGGAATCCAAGTTGCATCTTGTAGTCAACCAGGGGATTCATCTCTGTTGGTTGCTATCTCAGAACCCCCTCCTTTTTCTTTCTCTCTTTTATTTTCATGCATCTCATCATGATGTTCACTCATTTCCCCTTTCTCACTATCACTATAGATGGAGAAGGAACCCCTTTCCCAATATGGAAACTCTATTGCATCACCATTTGGAGGTGCAAGGAGTATGTCTTCATTGCTATCTTCCTATGGGATGTGATATTCCTCTACATGAGCATACCTCTATAGTACAACTCCCAATGGAAATAATTCATCAATTGATGGCACCTCATTGAGGAGACCAAAATCCACTATGCAATCTCCCTCCAAGGACTTTTCATAAAGCCTATTGTCCATGGTGCACAAATTTTCTTGAAGAGGGAAAAATTCTTGATGACTGGCTGGCAACCTTCTTGTTTGATCTAATTCATCACTCAAAATATAGAGATTATATTGTTGTCCTTCTATTTCTATCTCAACATCCTCTTGAGGACTACCTTCAGTTGAGTTGTCACTTGGCTCAAGCTCTTGGTCCTTACATTTCATCTTGAAGAAACTACAAGAAGTGGTGTGATTTGTTCCCTTGCTTGTTCTTTGACTTGCTTGATGGCTTCTTGGCATATTCCACATGTGAACTATAAGTGCAATGAAAATGAAGTCTGCACCATTTCATAAGTAGTAGAACCTCTAAATCCACTTGGTATTTCAGCTCAAACCAATCATTTGCTAATCTAGAGATGAGGTGGTTATATTTTTCCACTACTAGGTCCTCATCATCACTTGAAAAAGAATCTTGATGGTAGACAACCATGGCTAGTAGTTGTTCCCACTCCTCCAAAATTTAATTTTTCAGATTATTGATCATTTTCATTGACGAAGGAGAGGTCTTCTAATATGATTTCACTTATACTATCATCATCATTTTTTGTTGTTATGAAGCTATCAACCTCTTCCTCTTTCTTATTTTCAACATCTTCATTGGTTTCTCCAACATGCACTACTACAAACATTGTTAATTCATCTTCAACTACCATTTGTTCCTCTTCCCGAGTGGAGGATTGCCCCTTACTAGTGAAGGAGAGGCTTTTCAACTCCATTCTTAAGGAACCTTCATCAAATATTTTTGATGTCCCAAGGAAATTAGCTTCTCCTTCTTGATTTTCAACTTCAGTGTTTTTTGTCCCAACATCTATTTTTGTGGAGCTTCTTTGTTCGACTTGAAGGTGTTTTCCTCTAGATGCTGACAAATTTTCTGCCTCATGGGATTACTTGTCCTCCTTGATAGTTGGCTGCCCCAACTTTTCTGAATAACACTTGACTTGGGTGATGATGTTTGCACATGATGAACAATTAAATTCTGAATGTGGTGCATTGTGAAATCTGCATCAACTTGACATTATTACTTCCTCCAATCTTAGTCTGTATTTGTTGCCCAAACATTCTTGGATTAGCTCATCAAATTCCTTGGTTGCCATATTAGCCATTTCCTCCTCCAATCTACAAGAGATAGAAGCTAATAGATTTCCCAAAAGGGAATTTCTCCCTCTATGCTTAGAAAATTTAGACATCAAAATTTTTTATGCCCATGAGTGCAATGGATCCAACATCTATCCACCAACTAGAATTTATATAATGATTTCCTCAGTCTCTTATTTAATTATGCATGTAGCTAAGTGATGTCAATTTGTACATGTTGCTCCATTTCAAGTCAATTTTTTTTGTCTTCAATTTTTTTTGATTTTAAGCTTTGGCATTAAAAGAGATCTCCTTATCCCATATTTCTTCTTTGAAAGTGTTCATTTCAACTTCCAACTTTCATCTTTGTAGCCACAACATGGCATTCCTTCCTTTTAGTGCAAGTTCTATTGATGTGTTTTTTATGCACTTCTCAACACAATTAATGCATAGGTGCATCACCTCTCTTGAAAGACAATCTTCCACAATAAAATTGAAAAACACTATCCCAAGGTCTCAAATGTCAGATCTTGACAGTGCTTGGAATATCTTAGTTGATTTATGTGATTTGCTAGAATCACAAGGTAGTCTTACGTATGACTCACAAAGTGGGGAAGTTGGATATTCAAATGGAGCTCTGAATATGGGAGAGTTGTTTTGTGTTTTCTATAGGTTCAAACAATAGTCTTGAACTCTATTTTAATATTAGATTTAACTTTATAATGTGCAATGAACCTTGCATAAGGTTACTTATTAAATAAAAGGAAAAGAGAAGGGAAGAGAGTAAGCTCCTGAAACTAAAACTACAAATGAGTAGTGATCATGGAGGCTTCTACAGTAGACAAACTCCCTAAACTAGGTTTTTCTTGGCCAAGAGGATCCTATAGTTACACAAAATAAGTGTAATCTTCTAAGGACTGAATATTTTTAGTTTGCATACACACATCATGAACATTCGAGTGAACTAAGATATAACAATAAAGTAAATAAGCTTAGACTAGCTTTACAAAGTGATTCATCATCAACAAACCACAAAATACATGAGTTGGAAATTCATAAAATACTATACAAACACCATCATCACTTCCCTTCAAGAAAATAACTACTAAATTAATAGGGAAGTAGAACCATGCACACATAATGAGACAAATTAAATGTAAACACCCATAAATCATGCAATGTTGTTTTCTATTGTTGGAGAATTCCTTTACACTAGCTCTCCAACCCTTTATAAATGAGGGGTAGACCCCTATTTATAGTTTTCCAAAGCCCAAATGAATGGCTAGGATTGAATTACATTGTGTGGCTGGATTTTGTTGCACTAGGGCTTCACCTACCCCACAATATTCAATAATTTAAAATATAATTTTATCTTTTTCTCTATTTTGTCCTTTTGTTGATTTCCCTTTTACTATAGTTGAAACTGCCTGAAATCTTCCCTTTGCTTGATGAACTTGCAACATTCTTCATTGGATCAAACAAGTCTGTTGACGACTAGCATCAATGGATTGGTTGCCCCCGATTTAGGCGGATAGCCCCTTAAAGATCATCATCATCTGGTGAATAGTAGGAAAAATCTCTTGTGCATCTTCAAGGCCACACCCTTGCATTTTTTCATTGACTTCCTTGGCATAGGCCCTTTTTTAATGCCAACTCTATTGATGGGTTCTATGAAGAGAGGTGAGCATAAAATGAATGATGATAGGAGCTACGTTCTTTTCCTTGTTCAAATTTATTAATGGGTCTCCCTAACAGACTGATAGTAGGCTTCTAGAATCCTACATACATGAAGTGTTGTGAGTGCTATCATACACAAATCAAGGAAAACATTAATCGAATCTTTCAAACTTCTTGTTAGGTTCACCAATGCATCATCAAAAGATCTTAATATTTAGTGTAAATTTCCATTAACATTTTACTAGAGGGAGTTTGAATGGTCTGAGCCTGAGAGGCTAGAATTCTCTAGCTAGAATGTTGTTTTGAAAAGGTGAATAGGGTAGGGAAACTTGAATGGTTTCTCTCGGCTTCAAATTTGGAATTTGAAAAGTTCATGTAGGAGAAGGTCCAATTTGAGCATGTGATTCAAAGTCCGTTTCTTAATCGAGAGACATTTGGATCATTATTGAGGCACCCAGAGTTACGAGGGGGGAAATTTGTCTAGAGTTTGTTCTTTTGAAAAACCATGGTGAGGCGGCATTTTGGGGATGGAGTTCTAGAGATAGCTAGGGATGAATAGAGTTCTTGGAACAACCATAGAGGGACAATTTCCAGAAATAGTGAGGGAGGCATAGAGTTCCCAAAATAGTCATGGAGGAATGGAGTTCTGGAAACATCTAGGGAGGGATGGAGTTCCTCGAACAACTGCAAAGGGGTCGAGTTCTAGGAGTCTGAATGCTTGGGGTGGAAAAAAGGAAAAATGAAAAAGGAGGGATAGAGTTCTAGAAATAGCCATGGAGGGGTGGAGTTCTGGAAACATTCAGGGAGGGACAAATTTCCCTGAACAATCGTAGAGGGATGGAGTTTCGGAAATGGCCACAGAGGAGCAAGGTTCTAGGATTCAAAATGTCGAGGGTGGATGGATTTTAGGAAACAACCATGGAGGGGTGGAGTTCTAGAAATAGATAGGGAGGGAGGGAGTTCTCAAAACAACCATATAGGGATGGAGTTTTAGAAATGGCCATAGAGAGCCCAGGTTCTGGGAGTCAGAACATCGGGGGGTGGATGGAAGGAAAAACAACAAAGGAGGGAGGGAGTTCCAAAAATAATCATGAAGGGGTTGACTTCTGGAAGGAGATAGGGAGGGACAAAGTTATAGAAAGATCCATGAAGGAGTTGAGTTCTAGGAACTGGAATGCTGGGGGCGGACGAAGGGTAAAATGACAAAGGAGGGACAAAGTTCCAGAAATAGGCATAGAGGGGTAGAGTTCCATAAATAGCCAAAGAGGGACATAGTTCCCAAAAGAACTGTGGAGGGACGAAGTTTATTAAACGGACATGGAGGGGCTAGGTTATAGGATCTAGAATGTTGAGGGTAGATGGAAGGAGAAATGGAAAAGAGGGACAAAGTTCTAGAAATGGCCATGGAGGGGCTAGGTTTTGAGAGCCATAACATCGATGGTAGACAAAATAAAAAATGAAAAAGGAGGGATGGAGTTTCATAAATGGTCGCGGAGGGGTAGAGTTCTGGAAATAGCTAGGGAGAGACAGAGTTCCCAGAACAACCGCGAAGGGATGAAGTTCTAGAAACAGCCATAGAGGGACTGGGTTCTAGGAGCTGAAATGCTGGGGGTGGATGGAAGGAAAAATGGTAGAGGAGGGATGGAGTTATGGAAATGGCCATGGAGGGGTGGAGTTTCAAAAAAAACTAGGGAGGTACAGAATTCCCAAATCAACCACAGAGGGATAGAGTTCCAGAATGAAAGTTTTGCAACTTCCTAAAACTTAATGAAACCTTGGTAGTTCACTTAGGAAACACACAAACAACCCAAATCCACAAGAAACCTGGCCCCAAAGTCAAAAATCAATGAAAAATTGAATCGAGCGAGCAGGGATGACGCTTGGAGGATGTCGAGGAAACAAGCGAAGGGAAACCCATAGGGGCACTTTTGCAGGAGGAAAAGACTTAGTGAAACTCAGGGAGGTGAATTTGGTGAGGGAATT
This sequence comes from Sequoiadendron giganteum, assembly GCA_007115665.2. Lineage (NCBI taxonomy): Eukaryota > Viridiplantae > Streptophyta > Pinopsida > Cupressales > Cupressaceae > Sequoiadendron > Sequoiadendron giganteum. The sequence goes on from CM021106.1 coordinate 264,927,206, forward strand.
TTATTGTGATGACACATGACCAATTTAGGCTCCAAGAAAGGGGCACACAAATTGAGATAGGAACAAAGTAGCCTGTCTAGAGTTAAAAGAGGGGATCCCTACCCATGGCAGGGCGTGTGTTCAAAACATGCACATCAGTAACATTGCATGTTGTTCATTCATCATTCCCTTCATTATTCTATTTCATTTCAAGGTTTAATTACCAAAAAGGGGTTTGACCAAGGTAAAACCCCATTTACTAACAATCAACTCTTTTATATTCTTGTGATTGTAGATTTAGTTTGAAGAATTAAATATCATTTCGAGTGAAGGATTAAAATGTTGCAAAGTTTCATTATAAATTTTCTATCTTCATGGAAACTCACCTACAAGTTAGATCTAGAAGTTTCAGAACCTAAGATCTAGTAGGAAGTAAGTCTAGACCTTGGAGGTTAGGATCACTTTTACTATTTTCATAAATATTTAATGGAACTAATATGCCACCTATGGAATCTTAGTCCCTCCATGGGTATTTTTAGATATTCTTCGAGATTCTATTTTGAGATCTAAAGATTCTACATTTGCCCCATAAAACAACAATGGGACTAAGAAAACAATAAGGGAATATTTCTCCTCCTTGGTGTATCTGGACAACTACTTTACATTTATGAAATCCTCACAACATCTCTTGACATCCCAAGTACAAACATCCTATCTTTTTGTTACATAATTTCATCATTTGCATCTCTCATTTATCTTGCATAACTAGGTTTTGTTGGTTGAATGCTTATTTTCCTTTTCCAAGCATTTTCTTCATGGTGAACCCCTAAAATCTTAAAGAATTCCCCCCTTCCTAGGTCCTCCTAATTTAGAATTGACTCGCCTTGTGAGGTTGATGGTCAAACCAATTTGAGTTCTTAGGAAAAGATCAAATGAACTAAGGAAAATGAGGTTAACGTCCAACATGCTCTCCATTTTTCTTTGGTTCACTTGTTTAAAATCTGAAAATTACATTTACACATTTCATTCTAGGTCATTAAGTTTGTATATATTACTTTTGAGAAATTTTAGTATCTGTCTTTTCCAAGTTTGCATAAGAAAAATTTCATCAATAAGCAATATATTTCCTAGTTATGAGAGTCTCTTAGTTTAAGAGACTAAAAAAATCTATGCTTTCCTTAAATTTATACCCTCTCCTATCTCTCATATTTGTGGGAATGATGTGATATAGGAAGATACAAACATATATGATCATGAAAACCATAGTTGTTCTTCTCTCGATACCTCGCCTATTAGCGATGAAGGTATCTTGGTGAAAGAAGATGCAGTCATTGAGAATCATAGGTCTTATTTTTCATTCTCATCATTCCCCTTGGGATTATATTATAACATAAGAGGATGAGATCATGGATGTACATTTTTGATAATCACCTTACCTAGTCTCCATTCATCCCTTTCTTGTGAGAATGTTCTAGTTAAAGAGGATGAAATAATAGATAAATATGACAATCACATTTTTTATTTTCCTAGTATCTCTCCTTGTTGTAAAGAAGATATTTTGGTGTTAAATGACCAAATAAATAAGAGTTATGAGAGTCCTATTTGTCTCTCTTCTCCTAGGAAAAACATTATTGAACAAGAGAATCCCATCATTGATAAACAAGAAAATACAACCATTAGTGCATCCCCTACTTGTGATGAAGTTATTTCAAAATAACCAAATGCTAAATGTCATGAAAATCTAGTTTGTAGCTCTCCTAAAAAGTCTCCTACTAGGGAGGATATCATGGTGCAAGAAAACACTAGTAGTGAGACTTCCTTAGATGAAGATTATGAAGTGACATTGGACTCTCCTTACCTAAGAGAAGTTAATATTATTCAACCTGAAATCATCCTTTACCCACCTTCACACAACCTAAAACTTAAAACAAACCTACCCTCATCCTTGAACCACCTAAGAAAATATGTCATAGTAGCTGAGTTACAATACCATTGCATATACATATAACTCTAGAAACAATCCAAAACTAAGAAAAACACATTCAACATCCCTCCCCTACCTAACCCTATCTTGAATCTTTCTCCTCATTTTCCTTTACAAAGTGGGAAGGACAATGATCTTATTGAACAACTTAAGATAACTCCTATTAAGATATCATTATTGGACCTTATTCAAGCCTCCCCTCATTATCATAACATGATTCAAAGTGCCCTACAAAAATTTTCTACCCCTCATAATGTGCAAACAAATGACATCATATTCATGATTAAAGGAATAAATGTTGACATTGTTTTCTACCAAAGTGAGCTCCCTCTTTTGGAAGTGTAAAAAAAAAATGAAGCTTTCATGATAATAGCTATATATAATTGGACAGGGATAAAGAAAACCCTTCTTGAAAATGGCTCAACCCTTAACTTGTGTAGTGTAACCCTATTGGATAGACTTTGCATGGATAAATCAATAATTTAACCTGATTCCATACCGATTTGAAGATTTGACAATGTAGGAAAGAAACCGCTCAATGTGATCACTTTTCCTATTACAGTTGGAAATGATACAATACAAACCCCTATCAGTGTTATGCCTCATCAAGTTTCATATAACCTTCTTTTACATAGACCATGGATTGATGAAATGGAAGTAGTTCATTCAACTCTTCATCGTATAATTATGTGTGTCTACAACAAAAAACTATATACAATCAAGGTTAACCCTGAACCAAAAATTTTGCACATTGAAAAATATCAGGAAAATCCTTTAAAAACATTGACACCAACTACACAAGTGGAACCCAAGTTGAATACACAAGATACTTAGAGGGGGGTGAGTCAACATCTTCTTAAACCTATTAAACAAACACCATCCAATTACTCCAATGCATATAATAATAAAAATGAGTAAGAATATTAACAAAACATAAAAGTACCCAACATATGAACACTAAGATTTTTATGTGGAAAACCCAAAATGAGAAAAACAATAGTGAGGATAACCTCACAATATAGTATAACTAGTTATAAGATATTACAAAGGGTGGCTCACTATCAAGACTCACTGTCCAAATGAGAGGCTCACTGCCTACAAAAGATACAATAAAAAAATGGCTTACAACTAGAATATGAACTGATAAAGTTACACCTAATAATTGTTTATTTAGTTCATTTGATAGGTATGTGTAGGATCATCATGGAAAAAATAGGTCCTTAAGTGGCGATAAAATTTAGAAAATTAGAGTTAGGCAACTTGACATAAAAATTTGAATAAGTTATCTATATTATTTCAAAAATATGTAAGAATATAATCTGTAGAAAACTGAATGTAAGGTATGTGCAGGATCATGATGGGCCAAAAAGTGGTGATATCAAAGTGATATGATGGCCCATGTGGCTGATGACTCTTTTTTTACCCAAAATTGATGAAACGAAAAGGGTTTTTAAAGGAGATTCTCAGTTTTTCACCAATATAAATTATGTTTTACTTTGAATTTAATAAATAATTATTATTCATTTTCTATTTGAATTATGGCTAAAGTCCTAATTAATAGGCCGATTGAAAAAAATATATATCTTTCAAATGGTATCACAATTTTTGAATCCAAAACATGTGTCACATTCTATGCTTCACATAATATAGGATTTTTAAAAAAAGAATTGAATTTGATGAAGTTTTGACCAAGTTAAGTTGGTCAGACATATGCATTTTTTATATTTTTTAAAAGTTGTAATAAAAAATTCATAATTAATTATTTACTTGGAAAAAAATTACAAAAAAATATTCATCACATCGGGACATGAGTCCCCTACTTATATCTAAAATATTATCATTTTATTGTCATTGGCGTGGTCATACATACACCTACTTCTTATTTTTTCCTTGAAATTTAAGTACTACTATATTGAAATTTCAAAATTTCACCAAATAGATGTTAAAAAAAAAAAAAACCTAGTAGTTTAGAAGCTACATTCAATTTTCTACAGATTCTATTGTTACATATTTTTGAAATAATATAGATAACTTATTCAAATTTTTACGTGAAGTTTCCTAACTTTGATTTTCTAAATTTTATTGCCACTTAAGGGCATGTTTTTTCCATGATGATCCTGCACATACCCTGTAGTTTCTAAACTACTAGATTTTTAATTTTTTTAAAATCTATTTGGTGAAAATTAGAAATTTCAATGCAGTAGTACTTAAATTTCAAGGAAAAAATAAGAATTAGGTGTCTATTTCACCACCCTAACCACAATAAAATGATATGTTTTTATAATATTTTATATAAGTAGGGGATTCATGTCCCAAATTCATGCATATTTTTTTGTATTTTTTTCCAAATAAATAATTAATTATGAATTTTTTATTACAAATTTTAAAAAATATAAAAACTTGTATGTCTAACCACCTTAACTTGGTCAAAAATTCATGAAATTAATTTTTTGTTTTTAATCCTATAGTATGTAAATCATAGAATGTGACGCATGTTTCAGATTCAAAAAATGTGATACCGTTTGAAAGCTATAGATATTTTTCAATCAGCCTATCAATCTCGACTTTAGTCGTAATTCAAATAGAAAATGAATAATAAATATTTATTAAAGTCAAAGTAAAGCATAATTTATATTGGTGGAAAGTTGAGAATATCCTTTAAAACCCCTTTTTTCCATCAATTTTGTGTAAATAAAAAGTCTTTAGCCACATGGGCCATCATATTACTTAGATATCACCACTTTTTGGTCCATCATGATCCTGCACATACCTTGATGCTCACTAATCCTACATACCATAAAATATATATTCACCTTGATTTCTATGTACACTCATTATGCCTCTTTCAATCTAAAAAAAATCAATATATATATATATATATAGCTCATCGATAAGCATGAATTAGATTGGCCTAATTAGATGCATCCCTTATTCACCAAAAAGATAAATTTTAGGTTCAATCATGTAGAAAATATTTCCAAAAATAATTCAAGCATGTAGCATGCTATAACATGTCGACATGGACCTATGATAGGTCTCATATATATATAGAATATAAAATCTAATCCATTACAACATCAACTGTACATTAGGTTAGCTAGAGATAGACCTGACAACAAAATGTAACAATAGAGTAATGCCAACATGTTGTACAAGAACTTAATCATATGAGATTCTGAACTTACAAGCTTCCAACATCCAAAAATCATTTTCCAAAACCTCAAGAAATGATAATCATTAGTGGAGGATTGCAGACCAATATACCAGAGGATAATACCTACATACCGACTCTAAATACCAGATCAACCTTGAACTTGAACTTGTAATTGCAACTCATATATCATTGTGACTTCAATGATAACACAAAAGGTACATAATGATATTTTTTTCTTCATTCTTCCAACAATCTCCCTTTTCAATGATGGTAACATGCACCAAAAGAATTTACAAACCTCCTAAGTACAATACTCTCCCATTTTCTCTCCATAGCATTATCTCCCTTTTATCTCCTTCTCTCCCCCTTTGACATCAAGGACAAAGGGTGGTCCGAAAAAATATGAACATACATATATATATAGGGATGCTCTAGAACATTGTTTGATAAAAAAAAGGCATAATTATTAACTCCCCCTTAGGAGTTTGTCTCGAAAATGTGTAAAAGGTATTACTCAGAGGAAAGTGAGCTTTGAGGATCCTTGAGAATACCCTGCCATTTAGTCTTGCCATTCTCCCAACTCTGCCTAGTAGATATCAACATCCTAATCAGAGATTTTGACTCTATGAGACTCTTTAGAATCATTTGGTGTACCTGGAGTCAGATTGATGTTGTCCAATTTTTTTGCGTTAGCCAAATCATTGGCCACCGAAGTGTATTCCATTCTCACACTATCACCTACTAGACCAAATTTTCTGATCATATCTTCCTTCTTCTGTAGCATGAAGAATTTCTCTCTGTGAGCATAGATAAAATTTTAGGTTGTCATGTCTCTATCTTTGGATGCACTCTAAGTACTGGATATAACAATCAAGTTAGAATTAGTGGATTCCATGATATCCTTGATATTATGAGTGGCATGTGGTGTTTTCTTCAGACTCACAAGCCTACACAACTTCTAGATTCTTTTCAACATTGGTGTGTGCTAGAGCATACTTATCATGAAGTTTCAAAAGCCTATTCTCTAGCAATTTCTGATCAATCTCTTGCCTTTTCTTCTCACCATGTCTAGATGCATACTGCTTAAAGGAGTCCAATAGAAGTTTCAAATTCTCTATCGGGGAAAGATAAGTATACATTGATATACCAAAGGTTTCCTCCTACAAATATTTGATGGCATCATCAATAAGCTTTGTCCTCTTTTGATTTGTTTCTTGAAAATCCCTTCTTCCAGATGCATGCAATGCATCCCCTAACACCAATTTGTGAATTGGAGATATGTTATTCAAATCCACACTAACTTGAACCATGGGAAGTTTTATAATATTTGGAGGAATCACCGGTTGGAACCTAATCTACTCGGATAAAAATCCTTTCAAAACATCATCCCCAAAGGAGGACTCTTTAGGTGATCTTTGAGATTCTACAACCTACCTTTGATCTTCTTCATTCTTTATGGAAGATTCCCCATTTCTTTATTCTTGATTTTAATTTCCTTCTTCCTTTCCTTCTACCTTTTCTTCTTCCTTTTCTTTTACCTTTTCTTCTTCCTCTATTTTATCTTCTTCTTCTATTCCATCTTCTAGTTTTTATTTTTCCCCTTTTTCTTCATTGTCTCCTTCTTCTTCATTCCATTCACCTTCACCTTTATCTTTTTCCTCTTCATCATGCTTCTCTGATTCAACTTCTTCCTCATTTTTTTCCTCTATCTTTGAAGGATAATTTGTAACACCTATATCCTAAGGGATATCTGCATAATTTTTTTTTTGGAGAAATGTTTGAATCACCTGTACTAGAAGGATTGTCTTCCTTAACCTCTACAAAAACTTATTCTCCTAACTTAGGTGCAAAACCAGATGGGAGTGCACCAAACATGCCATATTTATTATCCATTCCCTTGATCGATTCTACAATTTCTTTATCTTCTTCTTGTCCTTTTTCATCAAAGTGTTTACTCTTTTCTTCATCTGGAACATCTTCGAGGAAATCTTCTTCAGGGTTTTGAAGTCATTTGGGGTCAAAGAGGATCCAATTTTCTAAAATTCCCCCTTCCTTATCTTCTCTTCCAATTCAATATCCTTTGATATTGTTTTCATCAAGGCCTCCCATGATTGTTTAGGCACATTGTTCTAAACATAATCCAAACTAACTTCCAAAGTGATAACGTACCAAATAATAGCCAAAATTAATGTTTTTATATCTTCTCTACCTACTTCATCATAAATTTTTGTTGTAGGCTGCACCATATCTTCAAAATGTATCAATATATTTACCAACGCCTCTAATCTAAGGGAACCAGGTGTTACCAAAGATAAATTTTGTTCTTTCTAGTCTAGAGATACCTCATCTGATATCATAGCCTTCTTTGATTCTAGTTTTGTGTGCACATGGACACTAAAATTTTGTTATTCATATTTTTCCAAGGATGATGCATAATAAAATATTTTAGAACCAACACTTACTTCATATGAAGTGCTTTCACTAGAGGACATGCTTTCTCTCTTATTTCTTACCAACTTTTTTGTAGGTTCTTCCTCCTCTTCTTATTGTTATTTAGTGATGTTGAGGTTCTTTTCCCTTGTAGCTTTTTACTTCTTTCCTCAATTGATAGGTACCACTGAAGGAAATTATTTTCTTTTAGTAAATCTTGTAGTAATTTTGAAAGGAGTCGGGCCTTTTCCTTTTCCAGGAGCACTAGGTTCAACCTTCACCACTGTAGAGCTAGAAGCTAGTTTTGAAGGAACAGTCTTATCGAATCTCCTTAGGCTTGATGATTCTCTAGCCTTCTACTCTCCCAAGGCTCTATCTTGTGTAATATTCTCATCAATGAAGCTAAAATTTCCAATAAATGCATCCACCTTCTTTCTTATGATAGGCTTTTAATGCTATATGTGAACTTCCATATATTTTTCTGCATAAGTGCCAACTCTAGTTTCATTGGTATTTTTCAAACTTTTTAACAAAACTTGTACATAGCCTTTAGCTTCATCCTCTATAAACTCATAACCCAATGGTTGAATCCATATATTATGAGGTTTAATTACATCAATTATACACTCATTAGAGGAAACATGAAATATGATTTCATCCTTGTATTTCTCAATAACTTTCCTTGGAATCCTTCTCTTTCATTCATGTTGCTTTTGAACACAACAAAGAATGTTGCTAGAGAATTAGTTTTACTTTGAAAATCACCCAAACCATGCATATAATCAAAAATTTGATGTGTAATCGAGTTGGATGTGTCCCAAATAACCACATCATATCTTTCAAGAATTCTTCTAAGAAATTAGAACAAAAAAAATTAATAAAGTAGGAAACTTTAAATGCATATTTATTTTCGCTACTTATCCTCAAATTCTCGAATAATTGCTACAAATTTTTTTTACATAAATCATATGCAACATCATTAGTTATCATGTTATAACCGGTGTAAATTGATGTAGCAAACATTGAATTTTCTTTATGTGTGAAGTAGATCTTGTAACCAATCATTATAGTTGCATACTTCACAGTAGGATTAGTAATAGGCTTTGTTGTAAGCGACCTTCTATCAAATGTAGCTCTGGTGAGTTCCATCAATTCATTCTTCATAGACTTCAACACTAGTACTGTTCTGGTGTCACAAAGTCCGGTAATAGCCTTAATCACTTACTTAGTTATAAGATGAGGTATGTCAGTCATCAAAAACATGCCATGCATTGTGCTGAGAGCTGGTTTGACATATTTATCATCAATAGTGGAGATAAATTTAGGAAATTAATTCCATCAATCCAAATTCCTTGCAAAAAAATTTTAATACTTAGTTTTTATCAAGAAATCATCCTCAATGAGCTCATTCTGCCAAATGTCTATCAATTTTCTATGACTATATTCCTCAATTTTAACTCGAATCTACATCTTAGTGTCTTTAGTAGGGATAAAATCATGAGGAATCAATGAGAAGGTTATTGAAGGGTTATCTTTAAATACCTTCATGGAATACTTCCTATAGGAATTTCTATGTCTTTCTGATGCTTTTACAACCTTTTTCTTCATGAAAAAACAAAACTAAGGTTTGCTCAACTCACTCTTTGAATCCCCTCAAGATTTCTCCAAACCACTCTCCACTTTCTTCAATCACATAAGTGATAAAAACACTTTAAAAATTCACTTTATAAACCAACGATCTGCCCTAATTCACATTAAATGTGATGGAGTTCAAAAAGTTGATAAAAACCCTTCTTTCCATTGAAAAACCCTAATTCCTTCTACAAAAGATCATGCTTACAATTTTTCTTATGGTTCCTTTTGAATAATCTCTATTTATTTATTCTCTACAACATATCCTCATGCCAAAGACTTACATGCCAAATATCTAGGGGGTTCAAACATTTTTTTGTTAAATCTCCCCCTAAGACCATGTTGGGTCTAATTTCCAAAGGAATTGTCTACACCAAATGAGGGTGCAAATGAATTTGATGTTTTTGGCTCTCCTTTATTCCTCCATATCATTTTCATTTCTTACTTAACCTCATCCTTTTTCAATTTTATTCACTAGTTCATTCTTCTTTACCGAATCAGATTGCTTTCCTCCTTTACTTATGCATACTTTTGAAATGTGTATGGGTTTATTACAGTTGTGGGAAACAAAATTTTCCTTATTGTTTTGACCTCCATTGACCCTTTATCTACACTGATTTTATTTATGTCTAAAATCATTACATGTATAGTATTAGCCAACAAAATATTGATTCATTCTTCCTACATTAAACCAATTCATCATCTGAGTTCTGCATTCACTAGCTTTATGTCCAATTATCTTGCATTCAAAATAAAATTCCGAGAACGATCTATAAAACTGGTTTATTCTACTTCTATACTCCATTTTCTTGTGACCAAATTTATTTCATGAAAATAAAACACCATTGAAATATGGATACCTTTGAGCATTTGGTTTTCTGATAGTCAATCCTCTAGCAAATTTTCTTGGTTTTCTTTTTTGTTTTCCTTTACATTGAGTCTTTTGATTTTCATCTTTGTTTGGTGCTTGCATAGCCTTTCAACTTTCACCTGCTTCCAATCCCAAACCACCTTTGTCTCTAGTTGGTTTTTTTCCTAAAATAAGCTCATGAACATTGGTGGAGCTTGATTTGAAACTATCTTCACATACTTTTTCTTTTTCTAGATCTTATGTCAGGTTACCACTTATTGTTCAAGCCTTGTGCATTCATCAGTCTTGTTTTACACCACTGTATTCATCTTATCTTCAATTCTCTTATTTTCCTCCACTTACACCTTCAATTTGGCAATCTCTTCATTTTATTGTTTCAATTGCTCACTTACTTCTCTATGTCTTTCTTTGAATTTCTTCAATTTCTCTTTCAATTTATGGATGCATTCATTTGCCTCATCAATATTTTCTTTTAGTTTTTTTTTTTTCTTTCCAGCCTTTTCAAGATCATCAAGAGTTGTTCAAAGTTCTTCTTTATCATCAGTTTGTTCAATCTTCAAGATCTTCCTCAATATGCTAGGCTTCTTCAAAAGAACTGGGATTTGATACCAATTATTGAATACCCAAGGTATTGAGAAGGGGGAGTGGAATCAATATCTTCTTATACTTATTTAACAAACACCATATAATTACTCCAATTCATATAACAACAAAAATGAGTAACAGAATTAATAGAACATAAAATCACACAACACATGAACACTGGGATTTTTACATGGAAAAAAAAAATGGGAAAAACCACAGTGAGGATTAGCTCACAATATAGTATAATCAGCTATAAAATATTACAAAGGGTGTATCATTGACAAGACTCACTATCCAAATGAGAGGCTCACTTCCTATAAAATATATAATAAAAAAATCCTTACAGCTAGAACATGAACTGATAAAGTTATAGCTAACAAGTGTTGATTCAGTTCCTTTGATGCTTAGTAATATTGCATACTAGTAGACGTATATTCACCTTGATTGATATTCAAACAAATTCTACCTCTTTCAATATTAAAACCATTCAATATATATCTAAATCATCTACAAGAATCAATTAGGTCAACCTAATTAGATGTATCCCTTATTCACCAAAAAGATAACTATTAGCTTAAAGCATGTACAAAATCTTTTCAAAAAAAATTCAAGCATGTATAACACTACAAAGCATGGACCTAAGAGAGGTCACACATACATCAACAATACAAAATTTAATCCATTACAACATGAACTATGCATTAGGTCAGCTAGAGATGGACCTAATAGAAAAATGTAACAACAGAGTAATTCCAACATGTCGTACAAGAACTTGATCATATGAGATTCTAAACTTACAAGCTTCCAACATCCAAAAATAATTTCCCAAAAATTGCAAGAAATGATAATCAGCGGTGGAGGAATGAAGACCAAAATACTAGAGTATACTACCTACATACTACTTCAGAATACTAGATCAATGTTGAACTTAAACTTGCAATTGCGTCTCATAAATCATGGTGACATCAATTAGTACACAAAAGTTGCATAATGATATGTTCTTCTTCATTCTTCCAACAACCCATGGAACAAAAAACAAAGAAAATAATATTGAGGAGGTCACAAAGTTGTTGGAAGAGGATTGGGGTTCCTTTGATTTCACACAAACATTCATTGGAAAATATAATATCATAACAAAAGAGTCTAACAAGGGAAAAGAAAAAGTGATAATTTCAACACAAAATTAATAGAAATTTTGAAAGAATCCACCTCAACCACTTTAGAAGAAAAGAAAACATACACAATTTTTTTTGGTGAAGTTGATTATGAGCAACCACTAAATCCAAAAGAAATGAAAAATATTTGTGGAAAAGGTTATGAACTTATGAAACAACTTTGATATAGTTGAAAAGGGTCTGGTCCTAGAGAACAAGGTATTCATGTTCCTATAGACACTCACATCCAAGAAAAACCAGCAGTATTGGTTATTGTCCCTTGAAAGAAACAATAAAGCATTCACTTAATATACACACTCTTACAAAATATTCTTCTAAGCCAACTTTAACATTAGTGCATCCTAAATTCATAGAAACTAGTGGTCCTGGTTATTGTCCTTCGAAAGAAACAAAAGAAACAAAGAATTTTTCGCTTAACATTAATTTAATTATACAAAGTACTCCTAGGACATGTCTTAGTAAGGCTTGGATTTAACTAGATTGTATGTCCAAGATCATCATGGAAAAAAATAGGCCCTTAAGTGGTGATGAAAATTTAGAAAATCAGAGTTAGGCAACTTGACATAAAAGTTTAAATAAGTTATCTATATTGTTGCAAAAATATGTAAGAATAGAATTTGTATAAAATTGAATGTAGTTTCTAAAATACTAGGTTTATTTTTTAAAAAATATCTATTTGTTGAAAATCTTAAATCTCAATGCAGTACTAATTAAATTTTAGGGAAAAAATAAGAAGTGGGTGTCTCTCTGACCACCCTAACCACAATTAAATGATTATATTTTTTTATAAGATTTTAGATATAAGTAGAAGACTCATTTCTCAACATGATGCATATTTGTTTGTAATTTTTTTCCAAGTAAATAATTAATTATGAATTATTTATTACAAATTTCAAAAAATATAAATACTTGTATGTCTCACCACCTTAACTTGGTCAAAACTTCATTAAATTCACTTTTTTGAATCCTATAGTTCATTTTTTGATGGCTTGCCTTCTCTAATAATTTTTTTTGAAGAGTCACTCATGTTAATGATTGGATTTCATGTCTTATTGTGAATTATTTCTATTAGCAAAGTTGTTTTCATAATTATATATTTAGATGAGGATTAGAAGCATGATTGATTGAGGAGGGATTTTTTTGAAGTTATATAGTATGTCTTATTCTCTCTCTTTTTGTTCCTAATGAAGTATGTGTTTCTAAAAGAAAGCTCCGGTATCCACACATTGACTAAATATTTATAGTTCAAGAAATTACCTTGAAGTCTATCTTGGAGAATGCTCTACATTTCTCCACTAATGAAGATCTAGTCTCGTGGTTTTGTGGTCATGTTTTTTTTTATATAGGAGTTTCACTCCTATCCTCTTAAATAACTTGTGTTTCCAAGGAGAGTTCTATGAATTGCAAAAGGTTGGTAGTGTTGCTAGTTGTTTGGACTAGTACAAGAAATGATCCACATTTCTCTATATTAATATCTCTTCTCCTGTAGATTTGTGAATGTGCTCTCAATTTATGTGTAGTGTCTCAGTTCCAATCTCATGTGTTACTATGATCTACAACTTATTTTTTTAATAATATATCTTCAAGTTATGTATTTTAACTTAGTTGATCTACGATGGTTTTTGATGGCATGATGTTATGAAATAATTATATGTAAGTGTTGTTGGATGTTCAAATAGCATCCCCATGTCATCCACATGATTTTGATCAATACTTTGGTGCCACATTGTGTCTTGAGTTAGCTTTCTAGATCTTTTGTGGATATTTGGTTGACAAGACCTTTTCCTTTACTTATGTTGTGTGCTTGGGGGTATGTGCCTACAATGGAAGAAATGTTATGATAGATTTGGTTCTTGACCTATCCTTTTTGGAACCACATAAAGTTAATTCAATTGAAAGAATAGTTTTTAGGCTGATTGGTTATATGCTTCATATTTTATCCATGTGTTTCATTGATATCAAACTGGGTGGATGTGTGACTACATGTAAATTATTTTGCAGCACATTAGAAGAACTGATAATATTTTTTTTGGTCCTCTTTATCTTTTGGATAGGACCACTTTATTGTTTGGTGGTTGACTTGTTGAATTGATTGCTTATCTTCTTCTTGGCTGACCTAATTGAAGTTTTAAAGCATTGTGGTGGATATAAATGCAAGATCATTTTAGATGCAACAAGATGGAGGTGTGTATATGTGTGAAGTAGTGTGTGTGAAAATTATGAAAGGAAGGATCAATTATGCCTTATTTCCTTAGTGAGATAAGTGAATTGTTCACAATTATTATGATCTCTTATAAACTATCTATATGCTACTCTCAGATGGTGAATATCATAAGGTCCTCTATATATTACTCCTCATGTTACATTGGATTAAGTTTTGGAAATCCTTTTTTATATATTTCTCTAAGGAATCAAACCTTCTTGCAAGTCTTTTGGTAGTGAGCCTTTATACTGTGAGTTAACTCTCACCATGGTTTTCCCTCATTTGGTTTTCCATGTAAAGCTAGTGTCTCCTTGTTCATGTGTTTGTTGTTTGTTTCTTTCTCATTTCTTCTGATCTATTAAGGACAAAATTGCTATATCATCCATTGGTCAAGTTTGTTCAAGTTACTGAATATTCAAATTTCTATATCCTTATTTATTAATATCCTATGTAAAGGTTGCAATCTGATAAATATGTCTTTGTTTTGCTAAAAGTTTCATGTTTTGGAAGGGATTATCTTTTTTATAATATTTATTCACCCCCCTTCTTAGACTTCTCTGAAATTATTAAACAATCAGTATCAAAGCCAAGTTCCTCTGAATAATCTTAACAACTTGAGGAAAATATCTAGGATGGCACATGATGGTTCATAAAAGGGTCATAGGTTTGATGGGACTAATTATGGTTTCTAGAAATTAAGAATTGAAGGACACCTAAAATCTTTAGGTTTTGGTTTATGGAAATTAGTCAAAGATGGATATGTTACTCCTACTACTCCTCCAATAGATCCTACTAAAAATAAATTATATCAATGGAATGCTAAATCTAAGAATTCTCTCTTTTGTGGATTGGAAAATTCAAATATTTTTAAGGTGATGAATTTTAGTTCTATTAAGGATGTATGGGTAAATCTTAGCAATATTTTTGAAGATGTTATAGAAGTGAAGAAAGAAAAAATGTAGATATTTAAAAGTAGATCTGAAACACTAAAGATGTCAAAAGATGAAGACATTGAAATTTATATGCTTCAGGTACAAAAAGTTGTCTCTATCATCTTTGGTATTACTATAAGTAAAAGAAAGTGAGATTGTAAGAAAGGTTCTAAGATCTCTTCTAAAATCCCATATTCATAAAGTGCCTTCTATGAAGGAATCCAAGGATTTGGAAAAATACACTATTGATGAAATGTTTGGTGCTCTTACTACCTTTCATATGAGAGAATTTGATAAAGATGTTCCAAAAAAATAAGCTACTTTAAAGGCCAATAAAAAAGATTGAATATGAGGCTCCTAATATAAATGAACTTTAATGAATTTGAAGCCAACTTTGTAAGAAGATTGAAGAAAAGAATTGACAAATAGAAAGGTAATTTACCTTTCAAATGTTTCAATTGTGGAAGGATTATTCATTTTCTATCTAAATGTCCTTATAAGGAATTAGAAGATAGTAGTAATAAAGAAAAGGTTAAAAGGGTCTATATTCCAAGGAAAATAGTGATTCCTCAGAGGATGAGGAAAATTATTCAAATGATGAAACCATATTTATGGGATTTAATACTATTGATAAAAAATTGCACTGATTCAAAGATAAAATAAGATATACCATTATCTCAAGGGAAGTTCTCATTTACAAATTTTTTTCCCCCTAAAAAGAAGAGGTTCTAAAGTCTTTAGCAGGAAACAAGATTTGAATCATATCAATTGGTGCACAATTTTTTTGTGCATTAACGGACTTCAATTGAAGATTTTGATGGAGGTAGATAGTGTTGTGATTTTTCTTAACACTTTTTTAGATTGATAATATTTCAATTGGTGTACCACACATAAAGATAAAGTTTCAAAAAAATCATGTTTCAAAAGTTTTCCAAGCCATTCATAGTGCATTCTCTTTGGAAAAGTCAAGGTATTTTGGTATGCGTCTCTCAATATAATTTTTTTTGGTCCTACAATAAAAAATTCAATTTGATCAAGATGTGAAAGTAACATATCCATGTTTTCAAGTCTTTATACCCTCTAAAGTAAAATATATTGTGATATATTTTTGGTCTGCCATACTGAAATGACAATGAAAGCTTGTTGAAATGCTCTATATGGAAGAATGTCTTGCTCAAACAGTCTTATGAAATTTTTAATCTATGTTAAATACATGATACTTTTTTGTATTAGAATTTTTGGGGTGATATACAAGTATAATTTGAATGAATATTATGCTACAAGTTGAATTGATGAATACAAAAGTACAAGTGGAAATGTATTCTTTTTGTGAGATAGATCAGTATCTTTGTTTAGTAAAAATTGAGATTCAGTGTCTTTGTCCACAAAAAAAGAATAATATATTGTTAAAAAATATTGTTATACATTATACTTTGAAGGATGTGAATGTTTATTATGATGAGCCTATTCCTATATTATGTGACAATATAAGTGCTATTAAAATTTGTAAAAAATTGGTAGTGCATTCAAGAACAAAACACACGTCAATTCAGTATCACTTTCTAAGAGAGAAATTTATAGAAAATAAAGCTAGAATGGAGTATGTACCCACCATGGACCTAATATCTGATTTTTTTAATAAGACACTTTCAAAGGATACTTTTTGTGTATCTCCAACAAAATTTAGGGGTGATTTCCTCTCCTTTTAAGTAGACTCATAAATGGTATATTATTCTATGGGGAGAAATTTATGTCATATAATTATTCTCTTGGACTTATGAGTGCTACCTCTCAGGGGGATTTGGTAGAAAGGGGGAGTCTAGAAGAAGTTCTTAAGTTGTTGTGCATATGTAGTTTGAAGAAGATGTGTCGTTGGTCAAAGGAGGAGTATGTGCTATTGTTTCAATTGAAGAACCTTTTTCCCTTTGTCCTTGAAGTTAGAAAAGGTGGTGTTTCTTTATATATACATATATGTCCATTTTTCCTTTATGTCAAATGAGGAGAGTGAGCAATGTGTGTTACCATCGATGCTAGAGGGGGATATTGTTGATAGTTATTGTCACTGATGCTAATACTTGAGGATATTATTGGTAATTGATGTCACAACTCATTATTGGTTATCATTGATGTAAATACTTGATGAAGATTGATATATATGGCTATCATTAGTGTTGATATTGATTATTGGAATGTTGTTAATTATTAGAACTATTTTTCATTGTTATATTCATTTTGGGATGACATTGGTGATGAGGTTCATGGTTGGATGCCATTCCTTATCTAAGAAGAGTTTTTCATGTTCTTGGTTGGATGTCATGCCTTATCCAAGAAGAGTTGTTGAGGTTCACGGTTGGATTTCATGATTTATCTAATAAAATTTGTTGAATTTTGTGGTTGGATGTCATTTCTTATATAAGAAGAGTTGCTAAAGATTCACTAAAGTTCATGATTGGATGACATGTCTTCTTATGCAGTATTTTAGTTTTTTTTTTCTCATATGATATATTTAGATGAGGATTAGAAGCATGACTGATTGAGGGGAGATTTTTTTGAAGGTCTACAATATGTCTTATGCTCTCTCTTGTTATTGTTTATGAATTATGTGTTTCTTCAAAAGAATGCTCTAGCTTGATTGAATGTTTTTGGTTCAATAATTTTCCTTGAAGCTTTTTTGGGAGAATTCTCACCGTTCCTCTACTAATGAAGATTTGGTCTTTAGGTTTGATATTCAATGTTATTGATCTACAAAATTTGAACTCTTATCCTTTCAAGTCACTTGTATTTTTAAGGAGAGTTCTATGAATTGTAGAAGATTAGCAAGATTATTGGTTCTCTTGATTTGTTTGGGAAATTCTCCACATTTATTTGCATTAATTTCTCTTCTCCTATGGCTTGGTGAATGCTATTTTATTATTTATGTAGTGTATTAGTTCAAATTTAATGTGTTTCTATCATCCACAAGTTAATATTTTAATGCTTTATCTTCTGGTTATGTTTTTTTTTAACTAAATTAAGTTCTCAATAACTGATTGATCTATGGTGGCTATTTATGGCATGAAAGTATAAAAGAACTATATGGAAGTCTTGATGTATGTTCAAGGAACATCCTCATGTGATCTTCATGATGTTGATTGATGGCTTTGGTTTTGCATTGTGTATTGAGTTAGCTTTCAAGGTCTTTGTTGATATTTGGCCAGTATACTTGTTCTAGTAATGGAAGACCTGTTATGATATATTTTGGTCTTCACCTATCCTATTTGGGACCACATCAAGTTAATTCAATTGAAACAATTTTCTTGGGCCCACTGATTATATGCTTCACATTTCATCCAAATGTTATCTTGATGCCAACTTAGGTTGATGTGTGCCTATGCATAATTTATTTTGGATCATATTGGAAGAAGTGCTAATAATTTTTTGGTTCTCTTTATCTTTTCGATAGGACCACATTATGTTTTGGTAGCCAACTTGTTGAATTCATTGTTTATGTTCCTCTTGGTTAACCTAATGGATGTTTTGAGTGGTTGTGGTGGATAAAATTCAAGATATTTTCAAATGTAACAAGACGGAGGTGTGTACAAGTGTAAAGTACTATGTGTGTGAAGTGTATTGAAGATCCAACATAGATAGTTCTAAAGTTTGAAAGGAAAGATCGATTGTGCCCAATTCCTTAATCAACATAGTGAGTTTTTGAAATTTATTGTAATCTCTTATAAAAAAATTTATTCCACTCTGAGATAGTGAATCTCATCAGGTCCTCTATATCTTTCTCTTGAAGTTTTGTTGGCTTTAGTTCTACAAGTCCTTTTTGTATCTTTCTCTAAGGTAGTGAGCCTTCTTACTAGTCTTTTGGTAGTGAGCCTTGATATCTTGAGTGTCTCATTTTACATGTGCATGTTCTCTATTTTTATCTCATTTCTACTGATCTATTTAAGTACAAAATTGCAATATCTTTCACTAGTGGAGTTTCCTGAATTTGTTAAAGATTCCAATTTATATATTATTTTGTGTTACTATCTTGTTTAAAGGTTTCAATACACTAAAGAATTTTGTGTTGTGGTGAATGTTTCATGTTTCAGAGGGGATTGAGTTTTTGAAAAGACTGATTCACCACCCCTCTCAGTCTTTGGAAGTATTCATCAATTGGAATAAGATCCAAGTTCCTATGAAGAAGCTTAACAACTTGAGCTGAATATTTGAGATAACACATGATGTTTGATACAAGGGTTTGAATAATTGAGAATGGAAGGAAACCTAAAATATTTTGGGATTTTTGTATGGAAATTGGTCAAACATTGATATGTTTCTTCTGCTAGTCCCCCAAAAGATCCTATTGAAATTAGATTATATGAATGTAATGTCAAAGCTAAGAATGCTCTCTTGTGTGGATTGGCAAATTCAAATATTTTTAAGGTGATGATTTCAAGTTCTTCTAAGTATTTTTTTTAAACACTTAGAAACATATATGAAGGTGATACAAAATTAAAGCAAGCAAAAAAGTATATATTTAAAAGTATATTTGAAACCTTGAAGATGTTAGAAGATGAAGACATTGTAAGTCATATGCTCTAGGTACAAGAAGTTGTCTTTGGCATCTCTAGTCTTTGTGGAGAAGTAAATGAAATATTTTAAAGAAGGTTATAGGATCTTTTCCCAAATACTACAATCATAAAGTGTCTTCTATTGTGAAATCCAAGGATTTGAACAAATAATATGTTGATGAAATGTTTGGTGCTCTTACTACCTTTCAGATGAGATAACTTGATAAAAATGTTCCAAAAAGATGATATTCTTTCAAGGACAATAAAAATAATGATTATGAGGTTCTTGATCTGAATGAAGAATTTGATGAAGTTGAAGATAACTTTATGAGAAGAATTAAGAAAGGCACAAGAAAATATAAACGTAAGTTACCTTTGAAATGTTTCAATTGTGGAAGGATTGGTAATTTTGCATCTAAATTTCTTTATAAGGAATCAAATGATAGTAATAAAAGAGACAAAGTTTAAAAGGGTCTCTATTCTGAGGAAAGTAGTGATTACTCAAAGGATGGGGAGAGTGACCCAAATGATGAAATCCTCTTTATGGAATTTAATATTGGGTGATCCCACAAAGTTGGTTTATAATTTCTGGGAGATTCTGATTTTTGCTGAAATCACATCTTTTTAGAAAATATAGTGATTTGAGACTTAAAAGGTTCCATTTTAATGATTCCAATTGAATAGGGTTTGATCAAATCACCTTATATCAAACCCCCTTAGATAGAACCTCGCTAGTTTTAAACCATACCTACAACGAAGTCTCCTTTACACCTATCAAAATGCTGATAAAAAATCACATTTGATTTACCTTTTGGGGGATCAAATGAATTCATCTAAAATTTATTTCAAATGATCATGGTAGCCCTCAAAATGAGCTATCCAAAAAATATAATTTTTTTTTTTAATTTTTATGTATTTATTTTTTTAGTTCTATTAAACATAGGTTCCTCACCAAAAAATCAAGCTCTTTGTTTTACACGTGTGAAAAAATAGAAGATTATAAAAAAAAATATAAAAATATGTTTAGGTTGGGTATTGATGTCCTTGATCCATTAAAAAAAAAATTGAATTTCGATACATACAAAAAAGTTTATGTTGTATACAGTCCGCCTATGTCTAAATTGTAATTGGTCTAACTTTGAATCTTGATTGAGGAAAATGTATTTAATAAAACAATACGAAACCAAATGAAAGTTCTAGATATCATAGTTAAAAATCTAAATTCTAAAAAAATAGAATTTTATCCTTCATGCAAAAAAAATTATGTTGTAGATGGTGAGCGTCACTTCTTAAAAATGTTGTTTTTTTAGAAAGCTAGTCTTTAAAGGAGATGGAAAAATAAGTGCAATCTAATTCCAAAATTTCTGAAAAAAATATATTTAGAATCTATAGACAAAACATCACAAATCACTATTTTGCATCATCATCAAATTCATCATGGTTTAGCCACTATAGGAGCCCGAAAGTGAAGATTTAGTTTTTAAAAAATAGTTTAGTGTCCGGTTTGCCCAAAAATTGTAAACCTGTATTGTGGGATCACCCTACTGCTGACTAAAAATTGAATGTTTAAAAATGTGAGGAGTTTGGCTCCTTGAGCTATGAAGATATGCTTTCCTCTGATCTAGATTTGGAATCTATGGAACTAGAAGGTTGAGACTTCAATTCAGATGATTAGGGAATACAATTTGAAGGATAGATTTTCTCTAGCCTAGAAGACCTGAATAAAGAAAGGGGAATAAATGAGAAATATGAAATCTTACTTGAAAAATAAAAGGAAAAAAATATAAATTTGAAACTTCAAGTAGAAAATGGAAAAGAATGTGAATTCAACTTAAAAGAGACAGAACGTGTGATCTTTGATTTAAAAGTAAAGGTTGAATAAGGCAGGAGGATTGAAGAGTCTTGGAATGTCAAGATCAATGATAAAACTAATGAATTCTTAAAGCTTGAGGAATAAATTGCCACTTTAAGGAATTGCATACAAAAGAAAAGGAAATAATTTACAAAGGATAGAAATCTAATCCTAATAGCTCTACATAAAATGAGAAGACTAAAATAAAGAAAGAAAGAGCCTGCACTATATATTATAAGAAGAGTTCCTCTAGAGATGTAAAGAATATTCAAAATGGAAAGAAAGAAGGTGGTTAAAATTTTGATTAGAAGAAAAAAGGATACAAAATTCCTCTATCTACAAAACAACATGATACTACTAGATTCAAACAATAATTTCAAGGTTATTATTTTTCTTGCAATATTTTTCTGAATAAGGCTATTGACTATAGAGTTAGACAAAGAAAGAATAATAACATAGGTATAAGATCATTTCTACCTCAAAGATACAATAATATCTTATTGAATATTATTATACTATACTACCTTCTGGAAACACATTTTATAATTGATTCCATTCTAGTTGGTGTAACACACAGAAAGATAAAGTTTTAGAAAAAATAAGTTTCAAAAGTTTTCCAAGGCATTCATAGTGCATTTTGTTTAGCAAATTCAAGGTATTTTTGTCTGTATGTCTCTACAAATAAGGTTATTTTCTTGTCATCTAGAATTCAAGAAGATCAAGATGTGAAAGTATCATATCCAAGTTTTCAAGTCTTTATACCCTCTAAAGTGAAAGATATTGTGATAGAGTTTTGGTCTCGCGTAGTCAAATGATGATGAAATCTTGTTTTAATGTTCCATAGGAAATAATTTATTGTTCATATAATCTTACGAATATATTCATCTATGTTAAATACATGCTACTTTTTTGTATCAAACTTTTTGGGGTGTCACAAGTATAGTTTCAAATGAGAAGTATGCTACAAGTTGTATTAATGAACGAAGAAGTAAAAGTAGTAGTATATTATTTTTGGGAGATAGATCGATCTCTTGGTTTAGTAAAATGCATAATTTAGTGTCTTTTTCCATATTGAAAGAAAAATATATTGTTGTATCATCTTGGTGTACTTAGGTTCTTTTGTTAAGGAAAACCTTAAAGGATGTGAAGATGGTGTATGAGAAACAAATTTATATATTTTGTGATAATACATGCAAATAAAATTTATAAAAATCGAATAATGTATTCATGAACAAAACACATTTCAATCTGCTCTTATTTTTTTAGAGAGAAAGTTGTAGAACATTAAATCATAGTGGAGTATGTGCCCACCAAGGACATAATTACAAACAATTTTACTAAATAACTTTTAAAGGATACTTTTGATAATCTGAGGTAGAATTTTGAGGTGATTGCCCCTCCTTGTTCTAACTAGATGCATAAATGGTTGATATGTCTAGGGTAGAAACTCATGTCATATCCTTTTCTCTTAGATTCATGAGTGCTAACTCTAAAGGGGAGTTGGTAGAAAGGGGGATTCCTAAAGAAGTTATTAAGTTGTTGTGCATATATAGTTGTTTGAAGAAGATGTTTTGCTGCTCAAAGGGGGATTATGTGCTACTTTTTTAATAGAATATTCTTTATCCCTTCATACTTGATGTTATAATAGGTGGTGTTTCTTTATATAGACATATACAACCTTTTATCCTTCATGTAAAAGGGGGAGGAGTGAGAAATGTGTGTTTCCATCAATGTAAAAGGGGGAGATTGTTGGCAATTGTTATCATTGATGTTGACACTTGAAGAGATTGTTTGCAGTTGATGTCAAAATTGATTGATGTACGTATTAGATGTCAAAAAATGGAATGTTGCTAGTCCTTGGGACTGGTTGTCATTGTTTTATTTAGCTTGGGCTAACACGGGTTATGTCAACATTGATGTTAATAGTTGAAGAGATTTATTTTAGTTGATGTTAAAATTGATTTTTGTATGTATTTGATGTCAAAAATGGAATGTTGCTAGTCCTTGGGACTAGTTGTCCTTGTTTTATTTAGTTTGGGCTAACACTAGTGATGAAGTGTTGGAAAAATGGATTCTTGCAACATGAGCATGAAATATATATGGATTGATCTGGTTGTTCCTATGTTGTAATTGATGTCAACATGGTGAAAACTATACAAGAAGCTTACTTGGTATATCAAAAGCTAATATCTACTAGAAGTGATATGTACTAATGAACTAGTGTGCTAGTTTTTTAGCCCAAGATTCACCGTAAGAAAATATATGAATCTAATCTCTTAACCATGTTATAACAACTTATTCAGATGGCTATGTATCTAAGATCTTAAGAATGTTTGTGTCATCAAAAAAAACTTATCATTGATAGAGCTTAAATTTGTACTCTATGATTATTTCACTACTCAACATATCAACGTGGGAGACTCCCCATTTTCTTGAGAAGAATATCGAATCTAGAAAGTGTTTGTTTTGAGAAGTGTATGATTGTTTGGAGTTTATGTGTTTAGGTCCTAGTCTTGGCTGAACTAACATATGACATGCATTAAGAAGATTAAATATAATTTTCTAATGATTTCCATTGATGTATGCCAACTTGATATGATGTACATGGATATTTTTTTTTAAATCTTATATGGTACTGACAAGAGTAGTTTTTATTATTTTTGTTCACCTAATTAGGCCGGCCTAATTGATGAATGAGATATAATTTGCATATATATGTAATAATATTTGAAGGAGATGTGTGTATGTGAGGTGTGTGTAAGGTAAATGGTGTATGGTATGAACATGTGAAGGTGTGAGTATGGGAAGGAGAAATAAGAGAGGTATGGTGTGAAGAGAATTACAGACTATTTGAATATGTGATCCTAAATGATTTATCAGTTGAGGATCATAACAAAATTGTTGAGTGACTATTGTTTGTATTAGTAATTCTTATTTAGAGATTCATTGGAGCTGAACCCTGCATATAAAAGGTGTATTCCATAAATTCATACTTTTGGTAGTGAACCACAAATTTTGTATCTTGGAAATTAGCCATATTTTGTATTGAGGTTGTGAGACTTTCAAGGACAATGAGTCCTAGTAGTGAGCCATGTAATATATTGTATTCAGATATAATACATTGTCAGGTGATCCCACAATAGTGGTTTACAATTTTTGGCCAAACTGGACACTAAAATTATTATTTTTAACTAAATCTTCACATTCAAGCACCTATAGCGGCTAAACAGTGAGGAATTTGAATATGATGCAAAATAGAGTCTCATCAAATTTTGTTTTTAGATTCTAAAAATATTTTTTTCAAAATTTTTGGAATAAGATTGCACTCTTTTTTCCATCTCCCATGAAAACTGGTTTTTTTCAGAAAACAACATTTTTAAAAAGTGACGCTCACAGTATACAACATAATTTTTTTTGTATGAAGGATACAATTATAATTTTTTAAAATTTAGATTTTTAACTATGATATCTAGCACTTTAATTTGGTCTCATAGTTTTTTATTGAATATTTTTTCCTTAATCGAGTTTCAAAGTCAAACCAATTGAAATTCAAACATAGGCGAACTGTATACAACATAACCTTTTCTGTATGTATCAAAATTCAATTTTATTTTTTTTAATGGATGAAGGACATCCATACCCAACACTAAAATATTTTTTAAAAAATTATTTTGATAATTTTCTATTTTTCCACATGTTGAAAACAGAGAGCTTGATTTTTGGTGAAAAACCTATGTTTAATAAAACTAAAAAAACACATACATAATAAAACCAAAACATATTAAAATCATATTCATGGGATATTTCATTTTGAGGACTACCATAATAATTTCAAATAAATTTTAAATTAATTCATTTGATCCCCCAAAAGGTAAATCAAAAGTGATTTTTTATCAGCATTTTGATAGATGTAAAGGAGACTCATTTACAGGTATGGTTTAAAACTAGCGAGGTTATATCCAAAGGGGTTTTATCTAAGGTGGTTTGATCAAACCATATTTAATTGGAATCCTTAAAATGAAACTTCTAAAGGCTTAAATCATTATATTTTCTAAAAATATGTGATTTTAGCAAAAATCGGTTCCTCTAAAAAATTGTAAACTAGCTTTGTGGGATCACCCTGACATCATATAATCCTCACCATGGTTTACCCATTTTTGGCTTTCCATTTAAAAATCATGGTTTTCATGTGTGGTGATGAATTTTATTGATTCCATGTTGTCTCTTGTTCATTCAGACAAATTTTATTTGAATGGTTCTATGGAATACCGAGTCATGCCCCTCTTAGAATTCTAGATATTCAACATGAAGTTCATGGCTAGATGTTATGCCATATTTAAGAAGATTTGCTAAAGTTCATGGTTGGATGTCACACCTTATCCAAGAAGGGCTGTTTAAGCTCATTATTGGAGTTCATGCCTTATCTAAGAAAAGATGCAAAAATTTATGTTTGGATTTCATCCCTTATCTAAGAAAAGTTGATGAAGATTCATTGAAGTTCGTGATTAGATGTCATGTCTTATTGTGCATTAATATTTTAAACAAGGTTGTTTATATAATAATATATTCAAGTGAGGATTAAAATAATTAAGATGAGGATTAGAAGCATGAATATTTGAGGAGAGATGTTCTTGAAGGTCTATAGTATGTCTTATTCTCTCTCTTACTATTCCTAATGAAGTATATTTTATTAAAAGAAAACTCTAGCCTCCACAAGTTTGTTGAATTTTTTTTGTTTAAGAACTTGCCTTGAAGTCTATCTAGGAGAATTCTATACATTCCTCCACTAATGAAGACTGCGTCTTGTAGTTTGGTATTCAATTTTAGTGCTCTATGGATGTTGCACTCCTTTCCATTTAGGTCACCAATTTTATCGAGGAGAGTTTAGATAATTACAAAAGATTGTAGTATTGTTGGTTTTCTAGACTGATCTAAGAAATGGTCCATATTTCTCCACATTTATTCATCTTCTCTTATGGGTTTTTTGAATGTTTTCTCAATGTCTATGTAATGTCTGAGTTATAATTTTATGTGTTGCTATGGTCCACAAGTTAATCTATTAATGTTATATCTTATGGTTATGTATTATTTACTTGGTTGATCTATGGTGGATTTTGATGGCATGATAGTATGAAATAAGTATATGGAAGTGGTTTTGTATGTTTAGGGAACCTCTCCATGTGATTCACACGATGCTCATTGACCACTTTGGTGCCACATTGTGTCTTGAGCTAGTTTTTTGGGTCTTTTATGGATATCTAGCTGATAGGGCTTGTTCCTTTACATGTGTGGTGTGATTCAAGGTCTATGCTAGTAATGAAAGATCTAATATAAAATATTTGGGTCCTAACCTATTCTATTTTGGACTATATCAAGTTAATTCAATTGAAAGAATGTTTTTCAGAGGAATGATTAAATTCTTCGCATTTCATCCACATGTTTCCTTGATGAAGACTTAGGTCAATGTGTGTAGCCACGTAAATTATTTTTTGAATCACATTGGAAGAAGTGTTAATAATTATTTGGGTCAACTTTATCTTCTAGATGGGATTCCATTATGTTTTTTATGGCCAACTTGTTGAATTCATTGTTTATCTTCTTCCTTGTCAACCTAATTGATATTTTGAAGTGTTACAATGGATATAAATTCAAGATCATTTTGGATGCAATAAGATGGAGGTGTGTACAAGTTTGAATTAGTGTTTGTGTAATGTGTATTGAACATCCAACAAAGATAGTGCTAAACCGTGAAAGGAAAGATCAATTGTGCCTTAATGCCTCAATCAATAGAGTGAATTTTTGACAATTATTGTAATATTTTATAAAATTTCTATATGCCACTCAAATATATTGAATCTCAATAGTTACTTAGTATCTTGCTCTTGAACCTATGTTGGATTCACTTTTGCAAGTCATTTTTGTATCTTTCTCTAAGGAAGTGATCCTTCTTGTAAGTATTTTAGTAGTGAGCCTTCTTGTAAGTCTTTTGGTAGTGAGCCTTTATATTGCGAGTTTACTCTCATTGTGGTTTTTCTATCATTGGATTTTCCATGTAAATCTGGTGTCTCCTTGTGCATGTGTGTGTTCTCTATTTCTTTCTCATTGCCACTGACTTTTTAAGGAAAAAACTAATATATTTTTTATTGGTGAATATTGTTGAAGTTGTTAAAGATTCAAATTTCTATATATTTTTCTCTATTAGTATCTTGTTTAAAATTTTTGATCTGATAAAGAAATTTGTGCTATGCTGAAAATTTCATGTGCCAAAAGGGATTAAGTTTTTGATAAGACTGATTCACCCGCTTCTCATTCTCTGAAAGTATTGAACATAAATATAATTAGAAAATATGAAATATAGGGAAAATTAGCCTTAGATAGGAACAAAAGTTAGTAATTTTGAAAAAATAACATTGTTGTTATCCTTAGAGTTAATTTTTTTGAGTCAAACTATGGAAAAAAATTATTAGATTTGGGAAATTAATAAAATTTCCCCATGATTTTATGAGATTTTTGATATTATGTAAGTGGTTAAGCTTGTGGACTATTATTTTGTATTTCCACCTTCATTAGCAAGAATTCATAATATCTTAGGTTTATTATCTATCTTGTGTGTTCAATTGGTGGAACCTATAAATATATGAAGGGAAAATAACACACAATTTGTGTAATTATACTATTTAAGAAGTACTTGTCCAATGGAATCAAATAATCTCTAGAAATATCACTTGGGAAGAATATTATATGATAAATAGTATTTTTTTAAATTATTTGAAAATATTTTTTATTTTTCATTTAAAAATTATGACTCATTTGTATTGTTTTGTATCAAGGATGATACTAATTTTAGTTCATAGGATATCTTGTATATTGTTTTATACATTATATTTTAGACCCATTATTGATTTTATTAGATAGGGATTTATTTATCGAGTTTTGTTATTAGATTTATTTTTATAATTGGAGTGTGTTGGTTTTTCTTTGGTTTCATATTTAACATGATAGAGATCATTTCTATTTAATATCTAAGATAGAGATTGGAAATTTAAGGGCATAGGTTTTGATCTTTTGAACATAAATATGGATTTTCAGTATTGGTTAACATATTTGCAACTTGTTTAAAATTAAAAACTTTAATCTATTACTATATTTTTATGCAATTCAATTTCCAATAGTTGAGTTAACTACATCAATAATAAATAGTTACTCTCTAAATTTTATGAGCTATAGCTTCCTCTTGTGATAATTAATAAAAGAATTAGAAATCTAACTGAAATGAGGTGTTATTTTTATTAGAAAGTAGGAAAGTTATAAATATTTAATACTTAAAATCCTTTAAGTATCAAATATAATGGATCTAAATTCAATAATATAATACCACTATCACATAGGATAATTTAACATTTCATATAGATAAAATTGATA
Organism: Sequoiadendron giganteum; assembly: GCA_007115665.2. Lineage (NCBI taxonomy): Eukaryota > Viridiplantae > Streptophyta > Pinopsida > Cupressales > Cupressaceae > Sequoiadendron > Sequoiadendron giganteum. The sequence goes on from CM021106.1 coordinate 264,955,966, forward strand.
AATTTGTTCTGGGAAACAACATCAAAATTAAACAAAATAATATAAATGAAGACATTATTCATTCACAAAGAAATGAGATAATTCATAAAAATTAACCAAACACATAGATTTTAATCATTTTTTTTCCTTCATTCAATGACCTTTAGAACACACACAAAGACATAAAATTTCCAATTTCATGTATATCTTCCAGGATTTTGTTAAGAGAGTTTTTAGTTACATCAAGTTACCTAATTTTTTTTTTTGTGTAACCACTTCTTATAAATAATTGCAAAAATAAAGAAGAGTCTTAAAGAAGAGTCTCTCAAATTTCATAATATAAACTTCATACAAAATAATTAAGCAAATAAAATATTTGTTAAGGTTGAATGTCTCTACTGACTACTTCAAGAGACTTGACAAGTGTCATGAAAATTTTGGCCTAGTATGCATAAAATACCTCACAATGGGAGGTACAACTCTGTTTTGGTGAACTATTACATTTTTATCTCTTGATACCTCAATCTTTTCCATGTAGGTCATCACAAGATCATTGAAATGAAACAATTTCAGGTTGATACAACTAAGCCTATTAAATTTTTGTTTGTCATAGAGCTTATTGACCATGCCTTTGAAGCTAGCCTTCAATTTTCCCTCATCTTCATCATTAGAGATCCCTTATTTTTTGAGATGGAGGCCAACATCTAGAAGATTCTCTTAAAATTTCTATTTTCATTTCTTTACATTCGTTCGATGATATTCCCTATTCAAATTATTGGAAAAACTAATCTTGAGAAGCCATGGAAGAGTGCATTTAATGCACAAATTGATATGATCCATTGGGATCCTCTACCTATGGTGTCCAAGATGGCCAATTAATTTTGGCAGAGAATTAACTCTTGGTAGGTGAATTTGAATTGAGCACCAATTTTGGAAAAGGCTGGGAAAGACAAAAGAACATAATATAATGTTTTTTTGTTAGAGAGAAAAAGAAGAGGAGTTAGAGACAGAAGATAGAGAGAAGCTGAAGAATGAAAGGAGGAATTTTTAGGTGAACCTACAACAATAGAGGAATGTGCTCCAGAATATTGATAGAGGCCCAGTGCTCTGGAATGTTTGTAGCAGCACACAACATAATTAGTTTGCTCTAGATTTTGCACAATTTTTGTATGAAGGAATGTACAGAGCCTTGCTCTAAGTTTTTTGTATGTAAGAATTGAAGTTTGTAATGTTTTTGGTTTAGTTAATGAAATAGAAAATATTCTGCCTCTCTTCTTGCTGTCCATTTTATCTGGTTTGTGTTTTCTTATTTGTCCACTGTAGTTGGGTTTAGTTTTACCCAACAAATTGGTATCAGAGCCCTAAGCTTTTTGGGCATTTATTTTTTCAAAGCCCTAGCTGAAGTCCTAGGCATATTGTGACAGAAGCCTTGCTTCTAGGTATTTTGTGAAATCCTTAGTTTTCTAGGAAGTGAAGAAAAACCCTTTGGTTTTTTCTGGGTATTTGTTGTTTCCCCCATTTAGCAGAATGGTTGAAGGAGACAATAGGAGTTGGCAGTAGCCACCTATTTTTGATGGAAAAATTTATGATGTCTGAGCAAAGAAAATGAAAACCATTCTTGTAGAAAATGATTTCTAGGAATTAGTAGCAAATGGGTTCATAGATGTGACTGACCCAAATGCATATGCAACATTGACCAATCACCAAAAGAACCAATTGAAAGAGACAAGAAAGAATGATGCAAATCCCTTAGTTTGATTGAGGCAGCCTTAATAGAGGCTATTTTCCCTCGAATATCAGTAGCTTGTTATGCAAAAGAGGCATGGGAAATACTTGAAACCACTTGCAAAGGGACCGAGAAAGTCAGGTCTATAAAACTCCAGCTACAAAGGAGAGAATTTGAGACCATGTAGATGAAGGACAATGAGTCTATTTTAGATTCTTATACAAGGGCTTCCACCTTGATTAATCAGTTAAGGATAAATGGAGAAACTATGGTAGAACAAAAGATTGTGGAGAATATTCTTAGAAGCCTAACTAAAAAATTTGACCTGGTGGTTATTTCCATAGAAGAGGCAAAGGAATTCTCAACATTGTCAATTGATGAGTTAATGGGTTCACTTCAAACCCATGAGGAGCATCTAAATAGGTCTACAATTCTTCCCAAGAGCAAGCCTTCAAAGCACAAAAAAATGTAAGAGGCAGAGGAAGAGGAAGAAATGGTAGAGGAAGAGGTCAAAGAGGTAGAGGTAGAAGTATCTCCAAAAGAGGAAGCTCAAACAGACAAGAGGAAGCCAACATTTCCCAATCAGACTTCCAAAACACAAGGAATAACAACTCAAATTAGAGGAAAGATAAGAGAAATGTGCAGTGTTACTACTATCACAAGTATGGTTACTATGCAAATGAATGCAGGAAGAAACAATGTGACCAAGGGAGTCAAAATGAAAACATGGCAAATTAGAACAAGACTGAAATTGAAAAATAGTCACAAGTTTTCATTGCATGCAATCTAGCAGAACAAGGCAGTGTTGAAGTTTGGTATTTGGATAGTGCCTGTAGCAACCACATGAGTGGTAATAGAAATTTATTTGCCTCCATTGATAGAAGCATCAAGTCTGAACTCAAAATGGGCAACAATGAGAAGGTTCCAATCAAGGACAAAGGCATAGTGTGCCTACAAACCAAGCATGGTGAAGAAAGACAAATTCTTGATGTCTTTTATGCCCCAGGAATGAAACATAATATTTTGAGCATTGGAAAGATGGTTCAAAATGGCTATAGAGCGCTGATGGAGAAAGGAGAGTGCATCATCTATGACAAGGATGAAAGCAAGAGAGTTATGGCAGTGGTTCAAATGACAAAGAACCAAATGTTTCCCCTCAAAATGTAAATCTCAACACAGTCAAAAGGCTCACAAGAAGCAACCTTCAAATCTATCATCCAAGACCCATCCAAGCTTTGGCATTTGAGGTATGGGAATTTAAGTTATTCTAGTTTAAGTCTTTTAGCTTAAAAAGGAATGGTTAGAAGCCTACCAGCAATTGTAGAGCCCGATAGAAAGTGTGAAGCATGCATCCTAGGTAAACAATACAGGAAGCCCTTTCAATCGGGGCATTCTAGGAGAGAAAGAGCACCATTAGAGCTGGTGCATTCAAATTTGTGTGGTCCCATGAAGACTCCAACACTAGGAGGAAATGTTTATTTCATGACACTCATAGATGACTATAGTAGAAAAATTTGGGTATATCTTTTGAAGAACAAATCAGAGGCATTTGATAAGTTCAAGGAGTTTAAGGCCTTGGCTGAAAAGCAAAGCGACCATTATATCAAAGTCCTCAAAATGGACAGAGGGGGAGAGTATATCTCTCAAGAGTTTATGAATTTTTGTAAGTCTCAAGGTATTCAGAGACATCTCACAGCCAGGTATAATCCACAGCAAAATGGAGTGCCTAAAAGTAAAAATAGAACAATCATGGAGATGGTAGCAAGCATGTTGAAGGAAAAAGGTTTGTCAAATGAATATTGGGGTAATGTTGTAGCAATAGTAGTTTACATCTTGAATAGGTGCCCCACAAAGGCTGTTCGTGATAGGATTCCACAAGAAGCATGGACAAAATGCAAATGGAGTGTTGAGAGTTTGAGGATATTTGGATGTGTGGCATATGCTCTCGTGCCAAAGGAGAAAAGGCAAAAAATTAATGACAAAGGTGAAAAATGCATTTTAATAGGCTATAGTGAAGAATCCAAAGCCTATAGATTGTACAATCCCATCATGAAGAAAGTGTTGATCAGTTGGGATGTTAAGCTCATTGAAAATGAATCATGCGATGGAATAGTTGATAGAAACACATGTATTTCTATTTCAATACCTTTTGAGGATGAAGAAGCTATAGAAGGAAGAAGCTCTGGAACCTTATAGCAAGGTGACAGTCTAGAAAAAAGCAACAACAAATCCAAAATCTTTCAGCAGGGAGGATGCTCCAGAAATATACAACAACAGTCTTCTCCATCAAAACAGTAGTCAAGAAACTCCAAAAATTCAGACCCTATGCTTGCATCATTGATGCCACGAAAGACAAGAAGTGTGAGGGAAATTTATGACAACACAAGGTATGAAGATTTTGATGAGAATTTGGATTTTGCTTTGTTTTCCCATAGTGATCAAATGTATTTTGAAGAAGCCATGAAAGAAGAAAAATGGTGTAACTCCATGGATGAAGAGTTGGATGCTATAGTGAGAAACTAAACATGGGATCTCACTGATCTACCCAAAGGGAAATCAGCCATTGGAGTTAAGTGGGTCTAGAAGACCAAATGCATTACTGATGGTAAGGTTGAAGGGCATAAAGTAAGGCTGGTTGTTAAGGGATATAAACAACAGCCTGGAAGAGACTATGATGAGACTTTTGCACCAGTTGCGAGGCTAGAAACAGTGTGAGCAGTCCTAGCAATTGCAGCCCAACATTAATGGAAAGTACTACAAATGGATGTAAAGTCAGCCTTCTTGAATAGAGTTCTGAAAGAAGAGGTGTATGTGGAGTAGCCACCTAGCTACGAAGTTGCAGGGAAAGAAGACAAATCTACAGGCTTCATAAATCTCTCTACAGGCTGAAACAAGCACCACGAGCATGGTACAATAGAATTGATACGTAACTTTTAAGCAATGGCTTCAACAAAAGTGGCACTGAGCCTACACTCTACATCAAGGCAGCCAATGGTGAGATACTTATTGCTGTTTTGTGTGTAGATGATTTAATTTTCACAAGTAATAGTAATATTTTCATTGCTGATTTCAAAGAGGCAATGAAAAATGAGTTTGAAATGATAGACCTAGGTTTGCTAAAATATTTCCTAGGCATAGAGGTCCAACAAACAGATGATGGCATCTTTATTTGTCAAACAAGTTATGCTAATCAAATCTTGAAAAGATTTAGAATGTTGGACAGCAAACCAGCCTCAACTCCAATAGTTATAGGTCTGAAATTAAGCAAAGAGGACAACAACAAAGATGTTAACCCAACCCTCTATAAGAACATGGTTGGAAGCCTCATGTATTTGACAACAACAAGACCCGATCTGATGTATGTGGTAAGCCTGATTTATAGGTTCATAGAGCAGCCCAATGACACACACTGGAAAGCAGGAAAAATAATTTTAAGGTATGTCAATGGCATGAAAGGTTATGACATTATGTATACCGCCACTAATGAGTTTCAACTTGTTGGGTAAACAGATAGTGATTGGGAAGAAAATATAGATGAAAGAAAAATAACTTCAGGAGATGCATTCCACATGGGTTCAGGAGCAATATCATGGGCATCAAAGAAGCACCCCATAGTTTCTCTCTCCACGGCTGAAGTCGAATACATTGCAGAAAATGCAGCAGCATGCCAAGCTATTTGGCTTAGAAGAATCATTGTAGATTTGAATGAGTAGCAAGAAGATGGTACAACCATATTTTGTGACAACGTATCTTCTATTGCCTTGACCAAGAATCTTGTCTTTCATGGATGAAGTAAGCACATGGAAATCTGATACCATTTCATAAGGGAGTTGGTGGAGCATGGAGAGATCAAGCTTCATTATTGCAGATCTCAGCATCAACTCGTCGATATTTTCACAAAGGCATTGTCAAAAGACTCTTTTGAATGCCTAAGAGATAGGTTGGGTATGTAGGAATGTGCTAGAACTTTGGTTTTGTTAAACACAAAAAAATAGAGATGCTCCAAAACTTGGCACAGATGCTCTGAAACTTGTGTTCAGGGAAACACATAAAAAGGCAGATGCTCCAAAACTTTGGAGAAGTGCATATGCTCTAGAACTTATGCTCTAGAACTTTTGAATGGTGATGTAAATTAGAAAGACTCAAGATTAAGAGGGAGTGTTGGAAAAAATAATCTTGAGCAGCCACGAAAGAGTGCATTTAATGCACAACTTGATATAATCTATTGGGATCCTCCACCTGCCATGTCCAAGCTGGCCAATTAATTTTGGAAAAGAATTAACTCTTGGTAGGTGAATTTGAATTGAGTGCCAATTTTGGAAAAGGCTAGGAAAGACAAAAGAATAGAATAGAGTGTTTTTCTGTTAGAGAAAAAAAGAAGAGTTAGAGACAGAAGATAGAGAGCAACAAAAGAATGAAAGGAGGAATGTTTAGGTGAACCTGCAACAGTAGAGGAATGTGCTCTAGAATATTGATAGAGGCCTAGTGCTCTGGAATGTTCACAACAACGCACAACACCAACTAGTTTTCTCTAGAATTTGCTCATTTTTTGTATGAAGGAATGTACAAAGTCTTGCTCTGAGTTTTTTGTATGTAAGCATTGAATTTTGTAATATTTTCGGTTTAGTTAATGAAACAAAAAATATTCTACCTCTCTTCTTGCTTTCCATTTTATCTAGTTTGTGTTTTCTTCTTTGTCCACTGTAGTTGGGTTTAGTTTTACCCAACACAAATATATTTTACTCACCTTGAAGATATTTCACTTTATGATTCTCTTCCACATAATGCTCTTCTTATCTACAATGTTTGGTAAAATATTCCCATTGAACAATTTATCGACACCCATTTCTATCATCACTTTAAAATTAATGTTAGTTTTTTCCCAAACTTATTCATCATGCTTGGTCAAAGTAATATCTTTATCGATTTCAGTTTTTAAAAAATCAATATTTCAACATATTTTTTTCATGTCGCCTTAGATAAGATATATAAAGCCCATCCTTCAGTAACCATAAGCCTTATATCCTTGAATTTTATCTACCATCTCTTTTCCTAAGGATGATGTTGAATCAAATGTTAATTCATGGGTTGGGGAGAAAATTCTAGCTAAAATTTCAAATAGTCAGTCAAAAAAAAAATTCAACTTATCCTTGCTTTGTTTGTCTCTAGATATTCTCTCTACAAATCTAGCAACTTCCACGTAAAAAATATATACATCTCCATCTATAATGGATGGCTCTAGGTTTAATCTAGTGATGTTGAAATCAACAATAGTTCTTCATTTACCTCCTTGTATATCAAGGGATAAGCTACTTCAAAATACATGTTTCTAGTGCAACTATCTTCCAATAACCTAGATGGAGTATTTTATTTCTTAGGCTTTTGGGTTCTTTGAATCAATTGTCCAATAAAATATTTATAGTATATAAAATTGTATACCTTTACAATTTCATACTAGTTTTACATTCCCTTAATTAATTGTATTTAATTAAGCTTCTAATTGACCAAATTATTCATAACAAAGCCTTATTATTCCTATTTTCTGAAAGGGAAACCTACATTAAAAAATTTCCATCATTAATTAAAACATCTTGGATCATGTGTGTCTTTGACTTAGGGTCCAAGACCTATTCGCCCAAGGGTGAATGGGTCCTTCCTTAAGTGCCAAGACCTATTTTAAAATATATTTTTATTTGCATTTTAATGATTCAAATTAAATTTTCAAGTGTTGTATTTTGGAATCTTCTTTTTTGGGAAATTAGATAAATAACTGTAAATATATAATTACTCTATGAATTTAAATTATCTAGCATTAAGGAAACTTACACAAGAGAAGATATTGTTGTGACGATAGTTCAAGAGTAGATTTATTAGTCATCTACAATAGAAATCAAGATCATATAATCATGCCAAATCTCATGTGTGTTCATGTCATGTTTTGGAGTTAGATTGTGATGTAGGTTTTAAGCATTCAAAAATTAATCAATCAAGAGAACTCATGCAATACCCAAACCTAAGATTGACACATTTGAATCTAGTCCTCTAAGGGTAGCCATTAAGGGTTTGGTTAGTTGTAACAATTAAGTGTTCATTACTCAATTCGTTCCTTTGTAATTATTTCATTATCAAGGTTGCATTACCAAAATTAGGGTTTGACCAAGGACAACCCCCATTCACCCAAAATAAAATATTTTTTCTTCACTCTTTGTATGTGTAGATTTATAGGTGAGGAAGGACCAAAATTTGATCAAAGGAGAATTTTAGAAAAAATGTCAAAATTGTCATAATTGTTGTCAAGCTATGAAAACTCACCTATAGATTTTATTTTCAGCTTTCCAATAGTCAAACCTAGAGTAATCAAAAGTGTAGGTCTTCCAACAGAGAACCCCAAAAGTTTGTTAAAACCCTTGTAATAATATCTGTTCATATAGGGGCTACTGATTCATTAAGGACACCTCAAAACCAAGATTTTATTATTATTTTTTAAGTCCTTTACACTTCCTAGATCTATTGGTAAACTGCTATTCCAATCTATCAATTTTTTGGAATTTCTATTTTATGCAGTATGTATAACCATCCATTTCTTTTAGGCATTTTAAATCATTCCAAATTTATCTCACATATTTTCTACTCTACTAATGAACTAAGATTGAACGTTGGATTGGTTAACCTCAAGGTTTAAATTTAATCTTAACCCCTTGTGATCTCTTTCCTTATGAAATCTTACATAAAGGCACCTACATCCTATTGTTAAAAGCATTTAGGACATAGATCCCTTTTTCTCTATTTTATTTTGGTGAATCTATTGAAGCTGGTAGGCTTACATTAAAAAATTTTATTCATGTCATGCCTCAAGAACTCTCATATAATCTTCTCTAAGCCTTGCAATCATGTAATGGATGTGGTTCCTTCAATGTTACATAGTATAGTGAAGCAATATTATATAATATTCTCTTGGGTACACCTTGGAATCATGCAATGATTGTGGTTCCTCTAATAATAAATGTGTTTACAAACTGAAATAGGCATTAAAAGTCCTTTGAGGACATTGATACCCACTTCAAAAGTTGAACCTGTGTAAGAATAAGAAAAAAAGTGTTTATCACCAATCACAATGTTATTGGATGATGATTATGGTTCATTATATTTACACCTACATTCGTGGGATAATACACAATTACACACAAATCATAAAAAGAGAAAGAAGATTCCATAATATCAACACAAACTGAGTCATCCAAATCATGTGAGTCTCCAAATATTAGAAAAAAATAGGAAAACATAAATTATACATCCACATATGATGATTGTGATCATGAGAAACCACCTTCTTTAAAATAATTGTAAAAACTTTATGGTTTGAGCTTTTGAAACAACTTGGCTAAAATGGAAAATATTGTGGTGTTAAAGAACAAGTTATCTATGTTCTTATCAAACCTAGCATGCAATAACAAACACAAGGTCTTATTTATTCTCCTTCAAAAGAAATAGAAGCATGAAATAAAACTTCACTTAATATCAATGTAATCACACAAAACACTCCTAGGACAAATATACATCACATTATTCCACATTACTTCATCTTCAAACATTTTCTTTAATGATTATTTGGGTTCATTAGATTTTACACTCTCCTTTAAGGGAGTACACAATATCACAATCTAAGCGTAGAGAGTCTTGTGTATTTATGACACCTTGTAGTAATCAACAAGTTGGAGTTCACAAAATCTCGCAATCAAATCAACTATGCCCTATAGAACTATGGAGTTCATTGTTGAAGATGTGTTGGACTTAGGGTAGGATCTCATCCCATATGCAAGAATTATTTAAATGGTACATTACTATGATGTAAATGATCTTTCAATTTACCAATACATTTGTTTGTCCATCTATTTGAGGGTGGAATGTTGTAGATTTCATCAAATTTGTGTCCATATTAGCCCATAGTGAAGAACAAAAATTGCTAATGAATTTACCATCCCTATTAGAAATAATACTTTTTTGAAAACTAAAATGAACCAAAACATATTCAAAAAATAGCTTAGTAGTCTCTTCTATAGAAATCATCTTTTTTACATGCCACCAAGAAGCCAATTTTAGAAGACCTATCTAATACCACATATACACAACCATGAACCCATCTGGTAGTTGGAAGATTAGACATAAAATACAATGAAACTAATTGCTAGGGTTTATCATAGATAGGTAATGGAAAGTATAAGCCTAGTTTACAATCTCTAGGCTTTACAATTGCACAGGCTACACAAGATTGAATTCATGAAATGACATAATTTTTCATTTTCAGCCGATAAAAATATTTCTAAAGGATAGAAATGGTCTTACCAATGCCAAAATAGCCTACAACATGATATTTGTGAGCCTCCCATATCATCTTTTTCATTCTTCAATGGGAACACATATGTGAAAAATGCTAGAAAGAACTCCATCTTGCAAGTGAAATTTAGGGATAGGTGTGCCCTCCACCGAATTTTTGTTCACATAAACTAAGTTAGGGTCATTACCATATCACTAGGCCCAAATTTTTATTTCATGACCATATAAATCCAACACCATTTTCAATGGTGCAATTGGAGGTGTGCTCTATTAGAATATTGATGAAATTGTCATTGATGATGCACTCTAGCAACATGAGCATAGTATGCACATAGTGCATCATCCAGTGTTTCCATTGATGCAAAAATTGTTGTGGATCATCATAGCATGATTTATAAGTGATTTTGAAGATATTTGTACAAGATAATTTGGTCCAAAAATTACAACTACATATAAATTTTCCTAAGTATTAAACCTAATAGTACAATGGTTTAGTGCATCAATTTTTGCATCCATACTCCTCCGCAAATATGGATACCTATCTATAATTATAACAATAATTTGGTGAACATAAAATGCATCTAAATCTAAGAGTTTTTGTTGTTTGGTGAAGTATCCTAGATGATATGAATGATAGCATTTCATCTGGCTTATCATAGCCCATTTGAACTATTACAATTGCATCTATAGTATGTTGGATTGCAGTTCTAATTAAGTACAAAATCAATATTTGCATTGATCTAGATCAATACACTGCTCTACTTTGAATTCACACAATTTTCACAACTTTGATCACATTCATATCACACACATGTAGGTGGTACTCAAATAGGTTGTGATAAGCCGAATGGAACATTGTCATTCATATCTTGCAAAATAATTCACCAAACAAAAAAAACTCTTGGATTTAGATCCATATGATGCTCACTAAATTATTTTTATAATCATAGAGAGGTATCTATATTTGTGGAGTGTGTACCCAAAAATTAATGCAGTAAACCACTTTACTAGCAAGTTTAATACTTAGGATTTTTTTTTGTAGATATACTTTCTAGACCAACTTATCTTGTACAAATATCTTCAAAAAAACTTCTAGATCATGCTAGGATGATCCAAAACACTGTTGAAATTGATGAAAACACTAGATCATGCACTATGTGCATACTATGCTCATGTCCACAAATTGCATCATCAATGACAATCTCCTCAATCTTCAAAAAATCTCCCCCTATTTCATTGATGGTAATATGCTCTCCAAAAAAAAATTACTCCCCCTTACACAAATATTTCCTTCCTAAAACTCTCCAAGTATCTCTCCCGCTTTAACATAAATGGAAAAGGGTGTACTTGTAATGACTCTTTGTATACTCCCGCATAGACATATGTATAAACAAAAATAATTTAATGAACATACAAACTCCCACTTAGAAAGTTAACCAAAAAATTCTATAGCATCTGCATATTTAAAAAAGAATATGAAAACTTGAAAAACTAAAAAGTGCACAAGAGTAGAAATGATCAACCCAAAGATGTTGACACCTAAAGCTTCTATAAAATGACTTGCCAAGTAGATTTAATTTCTTCACATTTTTTTTGTTGTTGCAAGCCTTCTATATTGAGACTCAAGCTCCATCAATGTTTCCTCTCCTTCTTCTAGAGCAGTAGGAGTGATATTTAGCTTTCAAATCTTATATGTATTGGCAAGGGAACTTGAGATAGGCATATGCTTAATTTTAACCAAGTCACTTAGCATTCCAAACTACTTGATTATGTCTTCCTTTTGGATCTATAGGGTAAATAATTATTCATGCAAATATACTATGGTAGACTAGGTCTGATCATCTCTATCTTGTGTTGGATCATAGAATTTTGAAGCATTGCTCATTTGTGTCTCAATTGACTACATGACTTCCTTTATGCTTTCTATGGAATCCAACCACTTGATGCAATACAAACACAAGGTATTTTCATCTACCTCACATGCTTGCACATCCTTCAAACTCTCTTCAACTTTGTTTTGTGGACATGCACACTTCTCTATAATATCCAACAATTTCCTTTTTACAAGCCTCATCTCAACCTCTATTTCAACTTGTCATTTTAATGCAGATGTATAATCCTTCAAGGAATCAATTAATAACTTGAAGTTCTCCATTTTCGACAAGGATGTATCAA